>JAJPUD010004057.1:36632-55852 GCA_023553655.1 Myrmecobius fasciatus
GAGAGAGAGAGAGAGAGAGAGAGAGAGAGAGAGAGAGAGAGAGAGAGGCCATCCATTATTGCAAATAAAGCTTTCTTGTATCCTGGCTTAAGGCTGAATTTTCAAATCAGGCCTAACACTGTATAATAGCCTTAACTGGGGAGATCTCTTGAGTGCATGACCTGTGTGACATCCGCATGTCTAGAAATTGAGATAGCAAAAGTGGGAGACAATCTGGCCACTCATAATTATTATACCTCTTGAATTCTAGTAATTTATTGAAAAGGAAAACAAATCAAGTTACTCATGCTCTTCATGAATGAAAAGGTGCTAGGCACTCTAAATGCAAATCATTATCCTTAATCTAAATCATTGCTGTAATTATATTCCACCTCCCCATCTCATCTTGGTAACATTACTGTCAAGGCACTGGTATAATAACCCTCTGATACAAAGTGTTCTCCATTGTAGATAGACCAGGGGTTGATTTTTAAATATTTGAGCTTGAAAAAAATCTCAAGCAGGAATTTCCTCTATCTCTGTTGTTGATGGGAAGAAATAAGGACATCAGAGAAAAAAACTTGAAGATGATATGCTGGGTTGCATTGACCTCTAAGTAAGGTTACTTCTGCTCTTTCTTGAACCAGATAAAACCTCCCATTTGGGAACAACATATCATTTTTCTTGGAGGAAAAGGACATTTATTTGAATAAAACTACCTTACCTTAGTAAGCTTTCTCCCTACCATCTTCCAAACTATATATATGTATATAGCCTTTGACTTGTTTATACAAGGGGAAAATATATTAATTCATGAATAAATATTTCTTCTTTCATTGTCCTAGATGCTGAATGCCAAGAAAAATGAGACAAGTTCTGTAATCAAAGATTCAGCCTTTGTAGGGATACAACTTATAAACACCCCATTCTCAGTCCATTAAAGTTCCTTTTGTGAAGACTTAGAAATTTCCAACTATAGTACTCTCTTCAGTAGATTAAGAAGGGGGCATGAATTCCCTAAACCCCATTGACACAGGAAAGCAGGGGAGCGAGCAGTGGTTCTTACGTTGGTTCCGTTAAGTATCATATAAAGTTTTCTACATGTGAATATGATGAAGTTTATAGGTTTAGATTCACATGTGGTATGATTAACCTCCTGCAATAAATATAGTATATGGTGCTTTAAGGTATCAGGCAAAGGTGACTCTCTGCTATATCAGCAATGGAGAATGGTAACTTTGAGTATCTGTCTTGGCTGTAAATCTAGTTGATTTTCTGGTTGCTCTGTCGACTTCTTTTTCAACTTGGCTACTAACACTATTGGCTCTGATGGTCTCTGATACTGACTCTGGTTGCTAAACAGATCTCTGATGGATTTTCTGACATCTTGAAGCTAACAAGTTCATAGTCTAGTCAG
Source organism: Myrmecobius fasciatus (assembly GCA_023553655.1). Lineage (NCBI taxonomy): Eukaryota > Metazoa > Chordata > Mammalia > Dasyuromorphia > Myrmecobiidae > Myrmecobius > Myrmecobius fasciatus. Next base: position 38,029 of record JAJPUD010004057.1, read on the forward strand.
TGACATCTCCACATATTCATTCACCTAAGATTAGGAAAGAAGAAAGACGATGGAGACAAGAGGTACCGTGTATAAAGGGACAGACACATGGAAACTAGATAGGGGAAAGCTTCTCTCATCTGGCAGCTGATAGCAACCAGTCATCCTCACTGGAAAGTAGCCAGACACGATCAAGAGATTGTCAGCTGAAATCTTTTGTACACACCCCCAGTTCTACCTCCCCAGACAATTATAAGATCCTTCATCGTCACAATACTCTCTCCTCACCAAGTCTCCATATATCGAATTAGAGACAGACATAAAATATTATCAGTGTTCTAAATAACCCATCAACAATGACTGGGTCTTTCTTATCTGGGGAAGGGGGATGAAAGGGGGGAATAGAATAAAATAAAAAAGGTGCAAAGCAGAGAATAAAAGAACAAGTTACAAGGAAATAAAGAAAAGATAACTATGAATATAATTTCTTCTACTGATACATATACTTTCTTGAACTGGAAATTTGTTATATGTTTTGAATCCTCCACGATGTTCTGCTAGGTACATGAAACAATGTTTTGCTTCATTTTGTTTTGTACTCCTTTTCTTTCTTTTTTCTTATTCTGTTTTTTTTAAATAAAATAAATTTGGAAAACAAATTTGGGTGTGGGAAAATAGGAGTGGGGAGAAAGGGGAACTCAAGGAAGGATGCAACTATAAGTCAACTTTACTGTGAGAGTGAAGGATAAAAAACTCTCTCCAGAAATAACAGGATGCAGTGGGTCTCGGCCTTGAGCTTAATGATTGTCAGAGCCCCCCTGGAAAAGTTGATACTTCAGGAGAGATGCCTTACTATATTGGCATACAAGTTATTACAGGATATTGGCCACTTTCAGTTCTTTAGTTCAGAACAACCAAGCTACTTCATATAACAGAATTACTCAAAATAAGGAAATAGATGATTGTAGGTTTTACAGGAAGGGACAGGTCTCATTCAGGTGTAACTGATATTTTCCCATGTTGTCATAGACAGAGGAGTGTCAATGAACAAAGCTGCTTGGGACATAGAAGTTTCCAGCTTTGTTAGTCCTAGAGAAAAAGTAGGAATGGGGTACCAGCAATGAAGAAGACACATTTAGAGCAGAAGCATTCTGTGGCAAAGGTGAGCACACTCATAGGTACTTCACAAAAAAGTGAATTGAAAATGGTTTACATAGCCCTAAGGAGTATAACATTGAGTTTTATATAGAAAAATCATCATAAAAATGGATATTTACATAGTACTCTAAATTTTATGAAAACCTTTATTTGCCTAATTTATTTGACCCTCAAAAAATTCTATGAACTAAATTTATTATTATTATTATCCCCATTCTAAAGATGAGAAAATTGAGGCTGAGAAGTTATGTGACTTGTTCAGATTGAAAACTTCCACTAAATGCCTGAAAAGGAATTTGAACCACTATCTTCCTAGCTTTACATTTAATATTTTACTCATTGCATGTGATCCTTTTAGAATTTTATTTTCCTCATCTGTAAAATGGGACTAATGTTATTTGTAGCACAGACCTCATAGAGAAGATCAAATAAGATGAAGGAAGTAACTCCTTATAGATTTTATAGAGCTAGATGCATGCCATTTATTACTAATTATTATCAGTAATAGTTATTATTTTTGACTCAGACAACTCATATTAAACAAATTTACCAAATTCATTTAGTTTTCCAACATTTAGATTGTTTTAAGAGCCTGAAAGGAAGGTTGATGAAACATTACAGTAGAGCTTTTACAACCTTAAAGTGCCAGGTTAAAAGGACTGCTGGAGCTATAATTCAAATGAGAATTCCCTCACCTTCTTAGCAATGCATATTTTTACTCCAGTCCTCTGCAATTTCAGGAGTGTTTTCCTTATTCTCACTGAAGTTGTCAGCTTTACTCATTTCCTTATACAGAGTCAAAAGCTGATAAACAGTCTCTGTTATGTCTTATACGTTGTAAAAAAAAAAGAGATAGTATTTCTCCTTCAAAATTAACTACATAAATGGACCAAGAGTTGGTGAACATATGCTGAATCAGTTCAGTCAATCAAAAAATATGTTTAAAGTGCTTAATATGTGTCAAAGAAAAGTAGAAGCACAGAAGTAGTCCCTTCCTTCAAAGAAGTGTACGTATTAATACAGGAAATGACTTATCTGCAAAACACACAGATACAGAAGAGAAGGAACATAATCTTAGGCTAGATCAGGTAACTGGAGGGACCAAGAAGGGCCCCAATGAAAGATGGCATATGAACTGAGTATTACAAGAATACAGAGATAATAACAGTTAAAGGTGAAAAAAGGAGAGCATTCTGGGAATGCAGACCAGTCATTGCAAAGTATTGGGCAAAGAAGACAAGGTGTCGCATATGAGGAAGGGGAAGTAGACCAATATTGCTGGCATTTACAGCCCAGGAAGTGAACCGAAGGGACATGGTTTAAAAAGACTGGAAGAGAAGTAATGGGTCAAGCTTAAAGTGTCTAAAGAGAGGATGCTGCATTATACTGGAAGGAGTAAGAAGGAATGAATAGAGTTTCCTGAACGCATTTAGAAATCTTAGGGCAGACCATCAGTAAAACTCATTTAAAAAAATAAGTCCTTTTTGGTGAGGTCTTTAAATTGGTCCATCTATGTGGGAAAGCAATTTAGAATTATGTGAAGAGAGCAACTAAAACATCTATGTCTTCAACCTAGAGATTCTCCTAGTAGGAATATACTCAAGGATACAGGAAGATCCCATAGAGCCTTAAATAACTAAAGCAATGATTTTTTTTTGTGATAGCAAAGAACTGAAAACAGCAGCAGCCAATTGCCTATGGAGTTTCTAATCAAATTGTCTAATGCATAAATGTGAAGAAATATTTCTGTGCTATAAGAAATAGACTATTTTAGATATAGCAGTATAAAGCAAAACTATCATGAACTGATTCAAAATGAAATAAGTGACACTAGAAAAACAATTTACACCTTAGATACAATAATGCAAGTGGAAAAAAACAGCAATAAATCTCCCCAAAAGAAACTAGAAAGAACCTATTCCAGGAAGTTGAAAATTGGCATTCAAAGAGTTGAACAAATTTGTTAAATCCTGCTGAAGACATCTCAGAAAGGGGACAAGAAGGAACATGACTGCTTTGTTACTACCTATGTGAACTTCAGGGAAGCATTATTCTTTCCTGGGTCTCAGTTTCCTCATTATTAAAATGAAAGGTGTATATTAGAAATTCCCTGATATATTTCCCAGTTTTTGACATTGGGATTTGGGGGAGTCTGTTACTGCTCTCTCATTTGTGAGCAAGGGGAGCCAGGAGATTGTTTGCTGATGACTTCTTATTTTGGAGAAAGTTTGGGGTGATTCAGTGTCATTATGAGTAGTATCACCAATAGGGTGTGCATGTTTCATTAAGAATCAAGGCATATTCCTCTTTGCAATGGAGCCAACTGCAACAACACAACTGCATTCCCAAGGTGCAATGACTAATACTTGGAGTGAGGTCTCTGCATTCCCTTTATAGATCAGGTGCTAATATACACTGACATAGCTGCTCACAGCACAGAAAATTAATATGAATGCAGTGGGCTAAATGGAGTGCCACTTTGGAAATACAAATACTTTGAGGCAAACAGGAAGCATTTTATGGCTTTCTTTAGAAATATTCACTCAATCCCTTTGAAGCTAAAAATAAGACACTGAAAACTCCATTAAAGACTCATTTTTTTGTGTTGTATTTTTCCTTCTACAGTCGGTATTGAAAGGAAATCATTGGGATGATGAAAATAAAGATATTTCCAGAAAGGACCAGTTGGGATTAATTCATAGACAAATTTGATTGTAAAAACCTTGTTTTCACTTAAAATGATTTTTGTGATTTTTCTTTTATAAATATTCTAAGGTGGTATCTTTAGGAGAGTCTCATTTTTTTTCCTAAAGTAAAACAATAGCAACAACAATAATAATAATAACTAACATATATTACTTTAAGGTTTTCAGAACACTGTATACATTATTTACAGTTATGTCAACTGTTATATACAGTTATATACAGGCAGATGGTATTTCTTCATTCATAGATGAGGAAATAAGCTTGTTCGGGTCATACATTAATAAGTGAGGAAGGATTTGAATTCATATCTTCTGACTATAAACCCAAAGCTTTTATTTTTTCTGCCACCAAATCTATCCAAAATTACACATTAGTTTGCATGGAAATTACATCAATAAAAATACCATGCTGCCATTTATGTGGCATTCTACAGTTTCCAAAGTAACTTTTATATGCATTGTTCAGTCATTTCAGTTATGTATGACTTCATGACTACATTTGGGGTTTTCTTGGCAGTGATGCTAGGCTGGTTTGTAATTTCCTTGTCTGACTCATTTTACAGATGTGGAAATTGAGGCAAATAGAGTTAAGTGACTTGTTCAGCTTGTCCAGAGTCACATAGCTAGTAAATGCCTGAGGACAGATTTGAATTCAGCTCCTCCTGATTCCAGACTCATTACTCTATCTACTGTGTCACTTAGCTCCACTCACATATATTATCTCATTTAATCTTCACAATAATTCTGTAATCTCATCAGATATTAGTCTCCTAAAAACTCAGAGTTGAAGTGATTTGCTCAAGGTCATTTAGCTAGAAAATGGGAGAGCTGGGCCTCAGACCCAGATATATGACCTATATGCATAGTGTTTTTCATAACAACATTGAATCTTTGAATTATGGGAGATCTCAGAAATTAGCTCAGGGAAACTTTTTCTGCAGATTAATTTAGTGTTTCTGAAAACATCTTTATAGAAACAAAATTAAAATGTAGTGTCAAATGATTCTCATTTAGAACATTTTGTATCAGAGAGATGTTGCTCTTTTCTTCCTTCCCTCTCTCCTTTGCTTCCCTCTCCCCTTTCCCTCCCTCCCTGCCTCCCTCCCTCCCTCCCCTCTTCCTTCCTTCCTTCCTTCCTTCCTTCCTTCCATATTTCTTAAGTACCTATTATATACAGAAGTATACTAGGCTCTGAGGAAGAGAGGAAATTAAAAAAAGTATAGACTCCTCCTTAGGAGCATACAAGAAAACATTAATAGTGGTGACTATAATATACATTAGACCTTGGCAAGTTCATTAAGAAAGTAAAAAGCAAATTATTATATGAGGTCCAAAGGTCTTTCCCCACAAGATGAAGAAGTCTTTCTTTCTTTTCTTTTCTTCTTCTTCTTCTTCTTCTTCTTCTTCTTCTTCTTCTTTTTTGCTGAGGCAATTGGGGTTAAATGATTTGTCCAGGGTCATACAGGTAGGAAGTGTTAGGTGTCTGAGACCAGATTTGAACTCAGGTCTTCCTGACTTCAGGGCTGGTGCTCTATCCATTGTGCCATCTAGCTGCCCCTGGAGAAGTCTTTCTTAAAGAGATGGAGTTCCATATCTAGCTATTCTGGAGTTTTAGAGAAATAGAGAAATTACTTCTTTAATTTTAAGTCAGTTAACAAGTCTTCATTGAGGAAATGTTCTGTGCCTATCCTTGAATTAAATGGCTTTGCAGATAATAAGTACCCATGAATTGTACTTTTTATAAGCTTATGCTTTTTGGGGGGTAGATCTGGGAGATTGGTGCAGATTAAGTAACTATAGAAACATAGAATAAAATTTATAATTAGATATTAAAATGAGGAATATACAGTGAAACTATTATTAAATTTCAAAGAAGAGAAAAGTCCATATATTTTAGAAATCTAGAAGACTTTATGGATGGAATATAACTGGTTGTAGGGCCTGAAATGTAAATTGGATTTGACTGATGGAAAAGTGGAAGATGAATATACTAAGAGAGAATCCATTCATTAATCAACAAATATTTATTAAATCCCTGCTATGTGCTAAACAGTGAAGATACAAATATGAAAAAGTTAGTCCCTGTCTTCAAGGAACTTACATTTAAATAGTCTCATAATAGTATAACAGAGGCATAAAATGTATTATGCATTTTATATTATTATTCATCTGTATAAAGTACATAACAGTTTAAAAAGCATTTTCCTCACAATAATCTGAGTGGATGATAGCAATATAATTTTTAATTTGTAAATCATAAAAACAACTGATACAGAGGGGAAATGACTTGACCAGTCAACAGAAGCAACATTAAAAATGGAATTTAGCTGATATGTGACAGAAGGGACTGACTAATGACCAGCCAGTCCTTAAAGTTGAGCAGCCAGTCCTTAAAGTATGCTCAGATTTGCCTTTCCTTGTGGGCTATATAAAGTATGAGGAGATATACCCTACCTACTTCCAATCATAGAGTTTTGGAAGTCTTTCCCAGCCACATGTGACTAGTATTGTGTGATGACAAAAGACCTTCTAATTGGCCAAAGAATCAAGAAAATTGTTGACTCTGGAGGTGCTGAGATGGATTGGGATTTTCATATAAAAGGAATAACTTGTTAATCTCTTCATCTCTTTTCCTTTTTGGCAATGAGTGAGCCAAAAACCACTATAAGCTATTTTATCTCCCATTTGTCTCCTCTGTGTCTATGAGTACATGGCCCCTTGTTTCTCTTGGATTTCTCCTTTCCTTATTATAGGTAAATAAATATTCCAAAATGGAAATATCCAAGCAATCTTTTATTGTCAACAATCAGAGACACCAGCGATTCAACCAGAACATTTTGGTGATAGCAGAGCTCACTCAAAGTAGTAACAGTGGATGCCAGAGTAGCAGTGAGGGGTGACAGAAGTGTTTGGTAACATGTGGAAAGGCAATCATCTGTCAATAGCAATAAATTTAGACAGAAATATTGGCTATGGACTTTAGAAAGGGAGAAATTCTTGATCCCCAAACAAAAACTACACCTAAGGGGAACTCCCTGAGGACCTCACAAGGGAATAAAAGTTCTCCTAGGTCCATGGATTATAAGGTATTCCTGAGCCCCATATTTTCTCTACACATATGCTTTACTACTGTCATATTTTATATTTGAACCTTTGCTATCTTCAAGGACCTAGTAGGCACAAAGGGCCAATTCCCTATATTTTGGAGACATTACCCCCCTCCCACTCCCCAATTGTTCTTCCTCTCCTTTCTTAGTCAATCTCTTTTGTAAAAGTTAGTGTATTTTAACTGAATATGATTTATAATGAGTTGCACACCAGTGGGGAATCAGGAAGTGGTATTTTGGAAGTCAAAACTCTTCACAATTATCCTTTGAACCCTGGACAGGAACATGGGAGGCGGGAAATTAATATTGTGAAATGGTCTACAATTTTCTCTCCGGGAATCCATCTTACCAGGGTGGGCAGCAGTTTGGGAAATGATCTTAGGAGTCCTACTATAGATATATCATAGGAAAAGGAAGAAAATTAGGCTTATAGACATAGCAAAGTATAACATCATATCCAGCAGTCTGCTTTGTACTCACATAATGTCTAGGCACCTAGAAAAAAGGATCTCATGTTGTGGGGTTCTCCCCATGTGTCATTCATGGGAGGAGATTGATAAGAGTTTTAGTGATGTTATGGCCCAAATAGGTTGTGACCTATATCATTGGAGGGCATATCCATAATGAAGAAAGTAGGGAATCATGGACATATTATAATATTGATTTAGGAATAAAACAATCATTCTATTGAAATCAGATTTTAAATTGTTAAGGACAGCTGTTGAAAAAGATGTATTTTTGTCTACGGTTGAGCATAGTTCACTAACTTGAGGATATAGTGTAAGTTCTAAATTTAGGACTAACTTTAGAAGTCTGAATCCTAAGGGCAAGACACCCTTTTAAGCAAGACAATTTGTGGTTTTCATAGCCCTTGCCTTTGATTGAGTCAGAGCAATGTTTCCTTTTCTTCCCCCCCTCCCCAAGCACAATTCATAATGGGAAAAGTATTTTGAATTAAGAAAATGTTTCTTTATATTAATACATGTATATTTTATGTACAAACACACATACACAGATGATGTTTAAGAAAAAAAAACATCCAGAAGTCCATAAGATTTTAGATTTAAAGTCATAGTGGATCTTAGAGATTATCAATTCTATCTCCTCATTTTATAGATGAGGAAACTGATGATCAGACATATACCATGACTTATGAGTCAAGACTTAAGAGGTCAAAAGCCAATACATGTCAAAAGGGCAGCTCTCTATCCACCAAAAAATCATGAAATATGAAAGTATATAGAATATATAGTATGATAAAAGAAGAAACATTAATAGAAACTAGTTGTTTAAATATAAGGGATAAAGATAAAAGGGGAAATATGACAAAGTTTGTACAAATAATACAGGCTATGGAGAAGAGAAAACCTGAGTTTTTATCTTTCCATTATTACTTGTAACCTGAGTGACTTTGGCAAGTCCCTGAAACTATGAAGATCTTAGTCTTTCCCTTTGTAATGTAAAGTCAACTCAAGTGACATTAAAGTTCTTACTGGATATGAACTGTATTAAAGATTGCCCTGTTCTATGTACAGATACAGAACTTTAAGTAGAAGAGAGCTATATCTAAGGGGGAACCTTGTTCCAAAAAGTAAGAAAAGGCATTCCAAGCTTAACAAAATGGTGCTTCTATGAGCAACTTCCCAAGATTTTTTTTAGAGGAAACCTTAGAAAACTCAACAGTCAAATACCAAATGAATGTCAGCTATTTCTGTGGGAATAGAAAAGAAGCTATTTTAGTACAAATTTATAAAAAAGGAATTGTAAGTCACGTGTTTACTCCTGCATAAGGACTTTTCCCCTTCTCCTTCCCTTGACATTATTAGGTATTTATTTTGTTTTTACTTGTCCGAGCACCCATTGTTTCCCACCATTAGAGTGGAAGCTTCTTGGTTTCAGGAACAAATTGGATTTTATGTCAGTATCTTCAGTTATATATAAGGTACATGGCATTTAGTAAGGAAGATCTAAGTCCATCCCATGTGTTTCTTGTGCATTTCTACCCCAAGTCCTCCATGCTAGAGATCTTTCTCATAAACTTTTTCAGCAATTTGAAGAAACTGATGTTCAGAGTTGAAAGGATTTGCTCAAGGTAGAAACCGACAGAGCTGGGGGTTGAATTACAATCTCATTCTAAACTCAATAACTTCTCTTCTGTTCTCCCATAACATACTCCCCCCACACTTACAAAATTGTTGATTGGTAGAGTTTCATATGACAGAATTTCATTGACTTTTTTTTATTCAGTCATTTCAAACATTGCTCACTCTTTATAACCTCATTTGGGGTTTTCTTGGCAAAAATACTAGAGTGGAACACTTCCTAGCTGTGTGACCCTGGGCAAGTCACTTAACCCCAATTGCCTCATCAAAAAAAAATACTAGAGTGGTTTGCCATTTCCTTGTCCTGGTTATTTTACAGATAAGGAAATTGAGGCACATAGGGTTAAGTTACTTGCTTGTAATCACACACTTAGCAAATGATGCTGGATTTGAATTTGTATAGCTGTCTTTCTTGGTGTTTTTGGTCAGGCTTGGTGTTTTATACACTGTGACACCTAGCTTCATGTGCCTTGATCATTTTATTATTATTATTATTTATCTGACTTTCACACAGTATAAATGCTCAAGTGTTCATTTTTCAAAGAAAGTTAATAGATGAAATATTGTTATAAGCTCATTATGATACATGGTAGTTAAATGCTATTCCTTGCCTAAAATGTCTCAAACTGTATCTTTTAAAAGTTACCTAAAGGAATGGCCATTTTATTAGATAAATATTATATTGGATAATTGTATCATGTTTATCCAGTGAAATTGTTCTCTTTTACTTCAAACACAGAAAGTTACTTATAGTTTTCAAATGGGTAAAAAAGGTAAAAACACCTTTTAGAAACATAAATAACTAATCATCTGTGATTATATTCTATAACTATATCCATTGATCTGGATGATGGTTAGAACCCAAACTCCCATTCCTTATGTGTATTAATGTTCAAAATAATATTTGGGTAATACATAAGAGAGGAGCAACCAATATAAATGTGAAGTTTTAATGGGAAACATCTATCTCACTTCATACCTGCTGTGAATTTTTGCTGCAAAATAATTGCATTTAAGTTTCTTTTATAGTTTTGTTTGAATAATTTATTCATTCTATATGTTGTTTTTTTACTAGTTTGGCAATTTTTATAAGGGATATACATCCCAAACTTCCTTAGAATAGTATTAAAAATTGGGAAAAACAGTATCTTTTCTCTATGTGTTGTATAACATTTACTCATTCTAAAAATGAATATTTTGATTTAACCTGCTTCTTCGAGTGAGAGACAATTTATTTAGTAGGACCAATTTCTCCAGGGTTTTTGTCAAGTTCTTATCTTTATTCTTAGGTAGATGATAGGTAATTAAATATTTTCTCAGCATTGTGTGTGTGTGTGTGTGTGTGTGTGTGTGTGTGTGTGTGTGTGAGTGAGTGTGAGAGAGAGAGGGAAAGAGGGGGAGAGAGAGAGAGAGAGAGAGAGAGAGAGAGAGAGAGAGAGAGAGAGAATTTACCGACAAGTAAGCATTACCAGACAAGATGGTACTTATACAATTCTATATTTTCATTCAACATGATGGAACGTGGAGGCAGCTAAATAGGCAGCTAGGATAGAGAGCTGGGACTGATATGAGGAAGACCTGAGTTCAAATATGACCTCAAATACTTATTAGTTATGTGATCCATGGTAGATCCCTTGACCTCTGTTTGCTTTAGTTTTCTCAACTCTAAAATGAAGATAATAACAAAATCTACCTCACATGACCCCATGTGATCATAAGGATCAAATGAAATATTTGTAAAGTATTTAGGACAGTGCGTGGCACAGAATAGCAGCCACATAAACGGTTATTCCCTTCCCAAGAGAGTGCGAGACAAAGTCTTTACCAGTTACTCCTTATTGCATTATTCAATTTTTTTTAAAGCAGGGCCAATAATACTGCATTAAAGATACTTTGACTTTATCATCTAGTGCCTTGGGACTGGTATGAAGGAGGTCTCCATTTAGGGAACTTTATTTGAAAGATGACCCACAACAGAGAGAAAAAAATAATATTTGTTGGGCAAATGACATTCATTCCTTGCCATATTATGATTGTAGCAGTGAGTCATAGATTATTGTTATATATGGGGGTTTTGGAGTATGCCTGGGATTCTATTTGAGAAATCTGATAAATATTTACATATTTTAAGAGATAGCTTTTGAATATCTGCAAAGTAACTGGTAGGAAAAAAAAAGATTATTAATGACCAATGGATAAAAATCACAGGCAGGCAGATTTCAACACACTATAAAGAATATAATTCCTCCCCCCCTTAGAAGATAGTGAATTCTTTGTCAATAGAAATGTTTTAGCAGTAGCTGGTAGGTCATTTTTTAAGATATTATTGTGGAATTGCATTTACTTGATGGAATATTTCTTTTTCATATCCAGGTTTGTCTGTCCACAAAAGAGCTACCCAACTTCTTTTCCATTTCTATATATCCCTCTTGATTGAAGACAACTAATCTGAATTAATCTAGTTAAGAAATGGAAGGATTCTAACTCGGTGAAGTAACTATATTTACCTGAAGTCAGACAAAAATATCATAATTTATCTTTGATTTAACTTTTAACAAAAAGAGAACTGATATGGAGGAAATTTTTATGCAGGGTAAATGAACATGTTTGGACTTTAATTGATGCTTAAGATTGTTTTTTATTTGAAGAAAGTGAGTATTGGGGAATGACTAAATAAGTTGTGATATGTTAATGGAATGGAGTGACTATTCTGCTAAAGGAAATGAGAATACAAAGAAGCATGGGAAGACTTTAATGGATAGACGAGAGATAAAATAAAAGAATAAAGGAAATAATAGATGAGACTATAGCAACAAAAAGAAGAAAAAGAACAATAACAAAATGAAATTGAATGCTATATAATTATGATCACACATTGCCCCAAAGAAGAAGGAAGGAAATATACCTCATTTTTGTAGAGTTGGAGAATTACTGAAAGTGGAATATTGTACATGCTATCAAACTTGGTGATGTATTATTTGGTTTTGTTGAACTGTGATTTTTCTTTATTTTTATTCCATATGACAAAGGACAGAAAGGATATACTTGAAAATATATCAATCATGATTTAGAGAGGGACATTTAGAATTTTAGGAAAAGAAAAACAAAACTTCTTATAGCAAGAATTGTAGACAGCTTAGCAGTAACAAAACAGAGAGATACTCATCTTCACAATTATTTTGTGTCTCTGAGAAGCAATACAGAGTAGCAGAGAGAGCTCTAAACCTAAAGCTAAAAAGATGACAGTTAGTGTCCCACTTTTAAGACATGTTTTCAAATCCAAGTCTTCTTAATTCAAGTCAAGTGCCCATCTAGAATATCAAATTGCCTCTCAAAACAAAGGCAGAATTCAGTCCCAGAATGGCATATATATATGAATTATATTATATTATATATATATAATATATATTGCATATGTTAAATATATATATATATATATATATATATATATATTATATACATACATATATGTGTTTGCAGTCTCCATTTGACTGGGTTTTATAGGCACTGAATGCAATAAGGTTAGAGACTTGACCTGTGATTTCATAATATAAAGAATTCCCAAGTGAATTATCTCTCTAGCAACTTTCAGGTCTATAGAGTTGCCTAGAACACTTGGACATTAAGTGATTTGCTCACATCTGATAGTCAATATATTGCCATTATTAGCTTATTATCAAAAATAATTCAAAAATAGTTTGGGAGGATGGGATTAGCTCTATGGTTCTAGTGGCAATAGTTGCTGGGTTCAAATCCTAGGGAAGCCTCTGAGAATTGGGAGTCATCCTCAGTATAAAAGTCTTGGTTCTGACATAGTCTATGGCCAACCAAAGCCTTTAAGATTTCATTGATAGTCTCAATGTTCCAAATGAGGACAAAGCATCTATAACTCTTAGTCATCTGCTTCCTGTAAGTGGCTCCCAGCCTGGTGTGAAGCCCCTTGAAAATGAAAATTTGTGGGGGTTTTTATGATAAAGGAATGAGGTTTACAAAGTACCATCCATCTTTTTAAGAAAAGATACCAAATCAGATATCAAGAGCGAATGAGTTTGTTATTATCTAATTTTATTTTTAATTTTCCACTCATAGTCCAGGTTCTTCTCCTCATTCTCTTAGCTACATTTTGGACAATTTACAATGTGCTAAAAGTTGTCCTTTATAGATGCTTCTTCTATCAATAGAGACTAAGGAATTCATTACCACCAAAATGACTATCTCGATGTAAAGGTCAGACACATAGTAAAGAAGCTGCTTGTATATTCTGCTGTCATGAAACTTTCATTCCCACAGAGTCCAGGACGGCTTTTGTGAAAGTCTGTGGGTTCTCCATTTATTGCTATTGTAGTATAGAGTCGGTTATTGTAGACTTGAACATTTTGAATTCTGTGTATTTTTCTTCGTATGTCATAGTTAAAGATAGAGTTTAATTTATACATTTTGGATTTTTATAGATGAACTCAGCAAGCATGGAAAGTGGAAATTAGAAAAAAAATATTTCTGGCAAGATCATCGCCTACCAACTTTTTTTCAGTTAAGCAAGCAAACATCAGAAAGAATACTTTGTGGAACACAAGTGAGGGATATGGCTTCCTAGTATGGCAACAGCCCAGCTGAAACAATTAGAGAGAGTTGCAGATTATTGCCTTTAATCAGAAAAAACAAACAAACAAACAAACAAAAAACAGTCACTTGCGCGCCATAAAGACAACCAGAAACCTTGTGGAAGGCTGAAAAAAGACATAAATGAAATAAGGCATAGCATAGGGAAAAATGAGGATTTACCTACCTTGATATCATTTTTTGGACAGGGACAGCTTGAGTTTTAGAATATCTCACCTAATTTTAGAAGCATAGGTTTATAGACTTAGACCTGGAAGGGATGTTGTAAGCTAGATAGTATAATCCATTCATTTTAGGAGTGAGGAAACTAAGGGCTAGAGAACTGAAATGAGTTTTTCAAAGTCAATCCCTCATAATTATTCAGAACCAGGTCCTTTCACCACAAAGCCAACATTCTCCTTTCCCAATTCTGTCTTCAGTTTTTGACAGAAAAGTGTAATATGTTTTCTTTCAATATTTTTGGAGCATTATGGATCATTACTTCATTTTCTTTTAAGTTTCCCTGAGCTACAAATTTGGAATGGAAAGAATAGTATGCAACAGATGGCAGATGGCTCCATATTCATGGGAATAAATAATGGCCATATTAAGAGATAATTGTAATGGAAGGATCAGATTGGAATATAAAAAGCAGAGATGAGAGTCAGGTCATGGTAGACCAATTGGTAGGTGGCCTTGGAGCTCATGGCATTTCAATTTATGAAGGGCAGATCCATTAAGCAAAATTGAGTGATAAAGTGACCTGATCAAAGTACTGGGTCAGTGAGTGGATGTTGGAGATGACTTCAGTAGTATTGTGGAAGGAAGGTATCACAGTATGACAATGCCATAGAAATTCAAATGTAGGAAATCCAGTTTCTAGATAGCATATTTGGTGCTAAATATGTGAAGAAAAAGCTATTGGTGGAAAAGAATAAAATAAATTGGGAAATCAACTATAATTCTGAAGTTATGATCTGAGAATTGGGGCAGGGTAAAAGATGCTGAACTGACTTTGTCTTTTGGTCGTATTTCAGTTTTTGGAAAGAAATGTAATTGGAAAAACCCTGAACAGAGTATATATTGTCAGTGAATCAAAGCAAAAGACAAAACTGGATAAAGAGAAATGAGTATTCAATTACATGCAATCCATTTCTCTGCATTTCAATGAAACAATTACTTAAGAAGCACTTAGAATACTGGAAAGAAGTCAAAGAGCAGATGGGTCATCCTAAAGGATTGAGTATATGGTGGGAAAAAATTGTGGAAAGGGCCAGGGATGAGATTCTGGGGGCAAGCGAGAGAGGATGCAACATGTGAAAATATATGAAAGATGACCCAATAATGTAACTATTAGAAACAAATTTAGGGGCAGCTAGGTGGCGCAGTGGATAGAGCACCAGCCCTGAAGTCAGGAGGACCTGAGTTCAAATCTGGCCTCAGACACTTCCTAGCTTTGTGACCCTGGCTAAGTCACTTAACCCCAATTGCCTTAGCAAAAAAAGAAAAAAAAAAAGAAAAAAAAACAAATCTAAAGGCTTAGAAGAATGATACTAGAGAACCTAAGTGGGAAAGTCAAATAAAGAAGCTTTGATCAAGAGAATTATATAACTTTCCATATCGAGCACAGTGTCAAATACAGTGAGTAGGCTAAGGAGGCTTACAATGGAAAAGGGGCCACCAGATTTTGCCAGTTGGCAGTAGGTAATCATTTGATGTATGATTAGAATCAAATATCCTATAAGAAAATCCATGTCTTGAAGAATCAAACTAATAATTCCCTAAGGAATAAAAATACTTTCTTGGAATTGAAGAGTTGACCAATAGTCACAACAGTGATAGTTTTTCAAGTAGTAGAAGCAAATGATGAGTAACATCACATCACCTCCACCACAAGTAACAATAATAATGATAATTTATATTTACATATTATTCTACTTTATAGAATTTATAAGCAATAGTGTTATTATCATCTTTTTACACTTGAGAAAAGTGAGTCAGAGAGGAGTTATCTCTTCTAAACTTCTCTATTTCTCTTGAGGATAGCACCATCACCTTTTCAGTCTCCCAGGTTCATAACTCTTAAGGCATTGTTCTATATTGCTCAGTCCCCCTCAATCCACAGACCTGATCAGTTGTCAAATCTACTCATTTACACCTATCTCTTCCTTTCCACTCACACAGTCACATCCCTTGTTCAAGCCCCATTTACTCTCTCTTTAACAATTTTGAAAACCTGCTAATTGGTTTCCCTTCTTTAAGTCTCTCTTTCCCAGTCCATCTCCCACATAACTGACAAAATAATTTTTCTTAAGTGCAGTTCTCATGATATTTCTTCCCTATTCAACAAACTCCAGGGGCATCCTGTTGTCTCCAGAATCAACATCTTTTGTTTTTGAAAGTCCTTTACCACCTGACCTTAACCTACAATTCCCGTCTTATCATATGACTCCCCTTCCCACATTTTCCAATTTAGGTGAACTGGTCTTTTTGCAGTTCATCTAATTAGATGCTGTAGCTCCTATCTCTGTGCCTTTTGGCCTATAATGTAGTGCCTGGTAGATTCCCTTACTTCCTTCAAGACTAGCCATGAACCCTACCTTCTACATGAAATTGTTACTGATGCCTTCCACCCTACTTCTAGGGTCTTCCTCTTTCTGTATTTATTTTGCTGTTGTCCAGTGATTTTTCAGTGATTTCTAATTCTTTGTGACTCTGTTTAGATCAGTGGAGTAGTTTTCTATTTCCTGCTTCAGCTCATTTTTCAAATGAGGAAACCAAGGCAAGCAAGATTAAGTGACTTGCCAGGGTCACACAATTAGTAAGTGCACATACTTGTGTATACACACATCATCTCCCTGAGTAGAATGTAAGTTTGTTCCATTCTTTTACTTTTTTTCCTTTCTCTCTTCAGTGCCTAGCGTGCAGTAGACACTTAATAAATGGCTGTTCATGACTTGATTTAGTGACTTTCACAGTCAAATATGTATGATTGTCAATTCAGGAATTTGACATGTAGAACCACGATCTTTTGACTACATGTTCAGTGCTCTCTCTAGCAAACCACTCTTCTTCTGTGATAAGTCTGTGAACTGGTGCCTTTTTGATCTTTTTAACTTCATTGTATCTTAACTTAGGGCAGCTAGGTGGATAGAGAGCCAAGACTGAAACCATCAGAACCTGAGTCCAAATCCAATCTTAGATACTTATTAGCTGTGTGACCCTCAGCAAGTCGATTCACTCTATTTGCCTCAGTTCCCTCATTTGAAAAATGAGCTGAAAAAGGAAATGACTAACCATTTCAATATCTCTGCCAAGAAAATCCCAAATGGCATCACGGAAAGTTGGACAAGACTGAAACAACTGAACAACAAAATCTTATTTTAAGTATTGCCATTCTTTAAAACAAAGGTGACTTTTATGTGCATGTTTGCATTTACAAAGAGATGAGTCACTAAGTATATTCAACAAAAACTAGTTTCCAACACTTTCTGGAAGTTTCAGAAACGCATTGAGGAAAAGACATCCTAAAGACAGAAGAAGTCAGGTATTTATTTATGGAGATTCACTACATGATTTGAAGAGTCAAGAAAAACTATACTATAAGAAGACAATTGTATAAAGTATGACTTTACCTTTGTTTTGTAGGAGCAATTTGACAAATTAAATTTTCCATGTGTGCAAATAGAGGGATTTTTTTGCATTTGACTTTTATTGAACAAAGCCCAATCCTTCAGGTTAAAGTGAACCTCATAATCTGGATCATAATGTTGATCATTCATTATATATATTCATATATATTCACTATATATTCACATGAATAAAATGTATTTAGTCAAATAATTTTTTATTGTTATTTCATGAACATAGGAATGGATTGTTTGTAAAGTACCCACACTCTATTAGACACAGGGCTAAGAGTTCTGTTACAAAAGCAAAGGTCCTTGCTTTCAAAGGATTGAGATTCATAGAGAAGAAAAAGACAACATATATAGTGCAATGTTAACTACAGAAGGGAATTTTGTCTGGGGCATCACAGAACTGGTGAGTGTAGTGAGAGAGGAGTCAAAATAATAACAAGAACAATAGCTCATAGTGACATGGTACTTTAAAATTTGCAAAGTAGTTTTCTTCCTTCCTTCCTTCCTTCCTTCCTTCCTTCCTTCCTTCCTTC
>JAJPUD010004057.1:55862-109127 GCA_023553655.1 Myrmecobius fasciatus
TTCCTTCCTTCCTTCCTTCCTTCCTTCCTTCCTTCCTTCCTTCCTTCTTTCCTTCCTTCCTTCCTTCCTTTTTTAAAATACTATTTTATTTTATCCTTACAACAACCTTGGGAGGTAAGTGTTATTTATTATTATTATCCCCATTTTGAGATTAGGAAACTGAAACAGACACAGGTTAAATGACTTGTTTAGGATCATATAAATATTAAGTAACTGAGGTCCAGCATCCATCATTTTATCTACTGCACCAGCTAGGTGTTCCCTGCCCCTTCTCTCCTTCTCTCTCCTTCTCTCTCCCTCTTTCTTTCTTTCCCTCTTTCTTTCCCTCTTTCTTTCTTTCTTTCTTTCTTTCTTTCTTTCTTTCTTTCTTTCTTTCTTTCTTTCTTTCTTTCTTTCTTTCTTTCTTTCTTTCTTTCTTTCTTTCTTTCTTTCTTTTTCTCTTTCTCTCTTTCTCTTTCTCTCTCTCTCTGTCTCAGTCTTTCTGTTTCTCTCTGTCTCTTTCTCTTTCACTGTCTCTCTATCTCTTTCTGTCTCTGTCTGTTTCTCTCTCTCTCTCTCTTTCTGTCTGTCTCTCCTCTTCTTTCCCCCCCCCAAACAATGACCATGTGGTTTTAATTCTCCTATGTTTGCAATCTTGAAATCATCCCTGACTTGACTCTTGCTTACCTAATTCCCATATCCAATTAGTTGTCTCCTCTTTTTCACTCTATCTCATTGTCATCTCTTTAGTCATTCCCTTATCTTCCCTCATATGGTATGAAATGATTAGTTATTGGGCAGAGTGCTGGAGTTGGAGACAGAAAGTCTTGCATTCAAATCCTGCCTCAGCAAATGAGATCATAAAGAATTAGACATGATTGAAATGACTTGAAAAAACTGAAATGATTCCATTATCATTCTCTGAATCATTGTGAATAACTTATAAATGAATTCTGTGTCCAATCTCTCTTTTCTAATCCATACTCCCATAAGTATTATTAAAATAATCTTCCTTACTTAATAATGACCCCCTTTAAACAAATCAAACAAACTTCACTGGCCCCAGATTGCTTCAAAGATAACATCTATGTTTTTCAATTGAGTAGAAAGTCTTTTATTATCCAATGCAATTCTACCTTCCTAGATTTCTTTCCCATTACTGTACCTCCTGCTCAAACCATCCCAGACAAACTGACCTACTAGCACTTTGTCAAATTGTGTGTTCTATCTTTGGCCTCTGTCAATCTCCATAAAGAAATACCTGACTTCTTCAGTCTTTAGGACATCTTGTTTTTTTCAAGGTTCTTCCTAGCCATCATTTCCTTCACAGAAGGTCTCTTGCTCCTCTTCCCTCCAACCAGTCTTAGTCTTTACTTCCTTAAATATTCACAGAGTCCAATCTTTCCTTATCTCCTTTCACTCCCTACTTTATATTATATCATTCAATTCAACAAACAATAAGTACCAATTATGTGCTAGTCAAAATCATAAATGCTGGGATTACAAAGACAAAGAAAATAAAATATTTCATGAAACGAGTATTATATTTAGGTGGAAGCAGCATGTGCACAACAAAATAAAAAGAAGTTAACATACAAATAAATTCAAGGGAGAATTTAATACAAAGGGTAATTTATTACTAATAGGTTGGATATAGAGGGCACAGCAGAAGGTAAAGGGAGAATGGGACAAGGATGCTGGGTAGTGGAAGAGTAGGAGGGAGCATGGAGCAGAGGTCAAGGAAGATAGTAGTGATCAAGAAGTTCTAGTCCTCTGAATCTTGGGGTTGTGTGCAGAGCCATGTCTGTGTCCTCACATTCCTAAAGAAGAATATAAGTTCTTGGAGGACAGTGGTTGTTTCCTCAGAAATCCCAGAAAATAGTACCTGGAACATAGTAAAGATTTAATAAGTAGTCTATGAATTGAGTTGAAGTTATCCATATGTGCTGGAAGTAATCTTTCTGTCTCTCTCACTCTTTAAAACATGTTACAAGCTCTGAAGTAATATTCCAAGTTATCCATCTGTTATCCTTCACTCTCATTCAATAACTGGCCTGCCTTCTTTTTGATCATACATTTCCCAGATGAAATCTCTGCTACCACTTCTTATTCACAGGTTAGAGCTTTGTTAAATTGAAACAAACCCCTGTGGTACCCTAGATTTTTATCAGGCAAATCCCTGAGATTTAAAAAAAAACACCATATCCCAGACCCCCTGGCAAACCCTTTCTTGTCCACCCTATCTAAAAGTGTCTTTGCTGCTTTTCTGAGAAAATTTCTCCTTTGCAAGAACAGTATGAATAGCTTGGGGACTAGATTGTCCCATGACACTCCGACATTATTTTTCTTGTATTTTTAAAGTCTCTCTCATCTATTCACACTGTTACCAAGGGAATTTTTCTAGTGGAGAGATCTAATCAGACTCTTTCCCCATTCAACAAACTTCATAGGCTCCTCCCTATTACCTCTAGGAGCAAAAAATTTCCTTTTAAATTTAAAGTTCTTTAGAACATGGGCCCAAATTATTTTTTCAGACTAATTATTTATTATTCCCCTTCATTTACCCTACCCTTACCAGTACAGTTATCCCTTCCACATTTTGTGTGGGTAGGGGTGTAGCAACCCTGCTGCCTGGAATTTTTTTTTGATCTTTCCTTTGTCTTAGAGAAAAAGTCTGAATTATTATGGGATTAAAAGATAAAATATGTTGACATTATAGAATATTACAAATATATTTTACACATTTCCAAGTTTCTAAACTTTTTCTGTGTCTTTTGTCAGTCTTTGTGTGTCATGGACAGCTTCCCCAAATCTTCCTCCAGATTCCCATTTAATTTTTTATGCTGACCCACAATATATTGAAACAACAATGGGCAGAGTTGTAATGTGGAAGGGATAACTGTACTCCTCACAAAAGGTGCTCCAACCTTTATACCTGGAATCCACTCCTTCTTCATCTCTGTTTCAGATAATCTGTATTTGCCTTGAAAATTTAGCTCTAGTGTGATCTTCATTGTAAAGACTTTTCTGATTTCATCAGCTGATAATGCCTTTGCACTCTTCCCCCATTACCTTCCTACATATATATATGTATATATATATATATACATATATATATATATATATATATATATATATATTGTATTTTAATCTCTCCAAGTAGAATGCATACTTCTTAAGGCCAGGAACTATTGTTTTTCCCTTTTGAATCCCAAGCATCTGGCACATAGTAAATATTTTTAAATACTTGTAATTTTATTAATGAGGAACTTCTCTCCCTCCCCCCCCAAAAAAAAGGATGACTAAAGTGGAAAAAATGGAGAAATGTGTCACCTACCTAACCCTCTCCCTTATTTTCTTCAATTATGATAAATTTAGAGCATCTTATTTGTCCTTTCTGAAATTTCTCTGTCCTTCCCTTTCTTTGCTTCAACCTCCCCCCAACCCCCAATTCTAGCTGCTCAGTGCCTATGGAGAATGGAGGGTTGACTTTTTTATGGGAGGCTTTGTTTAATGCCTTTTGAAATCTCTGATGAAATCTCTAGTCAAGACTCTCTGATATTCTGCTAATGATGTATATTTGTCGCTGCTAAGGAAACCTCCCTCTCTATTAGTGTGTGTGTTTGGGGGGGGGGAGAAATTATAGGAAACCCTTCCCTAAAGTGCCCCAGACTAGCAATAGCTCTGTAGTCAATGGAACAGGAATTGATATTCCCCAGGCATGGGGTTCTCAGCTTATGGATTGATGATGGATGGGGGTGTTTGCATTCTGAGCCAGAGTGTTTGCCTACACCTAAGGCTGTCCTGAGGGATTTGTTGTCATTGCATTTGCTTACAGATTGGAATTTAATGAGACTTTGTTTAAATCCCAACTTAGAGAGCTGAGGATCTTGTGAATTTTTATCTATGGCTCCCCGCCTACAATATTCTCTAACCAGCTTAACTTGCAGGTGGTTGGCTGGCTGGCTCTTTCTGGGGAAATGAAAATGGAAATTGATGGGCACCAATGACCAGGTACAACTAACTTCTCTTTAATCCTCAAGGTGGAGGACAGGACTAAGTGCAGGACTCACAAAAAGGAAGCTGGGTTTGAATTCTCCTGCCCTGAAACCAAGGGTAATAATAATGATGATAACAATATTTATATAGTGCTTACCATGTGTAAGGTACCATGCTAAATGCTTTACAGATATCATCTCATTAAATGCTCACAACCCTTGTTGTTGTTGTTTCATTGTTTGAGTCCTGTTTGACTCTTTGTGATCCCATTTGTTATGAGAAAAGAAAATGGAGTGGTTTGTCATTTTCTTCTCCAACTCATTTTACAGATGAGGAAACTGAGGCAAACATGATTGAGTAACTTAAGTAGTGTTGCCCAGCTAGTAAGTGTCTAAGGCCTGGGATATCTATCCACTGCATCACTTAGCAGCCCCACCAACTCTGTTAGATATATATGTATGTATTATTATTATTCTGATCTTACAGAGGCAGGTAGTGGCTAAGTGACATGTCCAAAGTCACATAGTCAGTAAGTGTCTAAGGCCAGATTTTAGCTCAGATTTTCTTGACATTCTGCTCAACACTATTTTCTGTCCACAACCTGATTTAGCTGTCCCTAAGTAAGTTTAATCATTGCTACTTACAAATAAAGATATATGTGTATGTGTATTATTTCTTTCATTAGTTGTACATGTGGTTGGAAAAAAGGGACATTTTATAATGATTTCTTAAGAGTATATATAGAGGTGATTCTGTGTTTACTTCTTTTCTTGAATGAATGGTATAGTTATAAAACTGGAGAGATCAGTTACTTATGGTATAATGAAAAGTTCTGAAATAATAGTTAAGAAATGTGAGTTCTAGTCCTGACTTGGCTCCTAAGAAATTGTGTGACCTTTCAAAAGCAATCATTGAAGCATAATCCATCTGTATAAGTGAGGTGTTGGTTGTATTATTTTAGTATTCACTAATCCAAACTGGCTATAGGTCACTTTGTGACTTGAAATACAGGGAGCAAAGCCAAACCAAACCTCTCCCTGTTCTTCACTTTCCTTATTAAAGGACTTGTGACTCAATGATTAAATCTAGGATACATGTTAAGGCTGGTCTTGAAGATTTTGGACAGTTGGGGACTTTGAAAGATTTTTGATCAGAGACTGGAAGAAAAGAAGCAACAAGGATTGACAGAGTGTTGGAATATTGAATTTGAAAGTTTTGATCTAAAATCTAGCCTCAGATATTTGCTGGTTATACAAACCTGAGAGACTGACTCAGTCTCAGTTTCTACACCTATAAAATGGGGATAATAACAACATCTACTTCTTGGGGTTATTTTGAGTATCCAATGAGATAACACAGAAAGAGTAGTTGTTAAACCTATTATGATGATAAAAATAAGTCAAATTTTATATCCTCCCCACTATTGCACAAAATAGGACACCATTTTCATATTTAGAGAATTTATCACTATTGCTGACATTTGTTCATGACATTTTCTCCCTCTTCTTGTCATACTGAATACCACATTTTCAAGGAACAAAGTTTGGGCAATTGTCGACTAGATGGTCTCCAAGGTCCCTCCTCCACGTCCCATCCTACACAAATCTAGAGATGATTCTCAGCGGAAAATACAAGACTATAGCTAGCATTCATAAATTAGGCTCAGTCTTGATTGCCCAGTCGTAAATGTCATGCCATAACATGTCCTCATATTTGAGTAATTATGTGTTTGCAGATCTTTCTTTCCTTTTGGGAAATCTCTAAGTGCCCAGGCGGGAGGGCAGAAGGAGGGTTGGGGAGTGGGAGACAAAGAGGGTATATTTTACTGATCCCAATTCTGTGAGACCTAACAGCAGCAAAGTAGATGAGCTGCAAATAACATAGCTTCAGGGCTGTGAAGAAAACATGCATAATATCTACGGTGAAATTAACAGCTTTCACCATTTATAAAAACTGGAACAGTGCAGATCCCATATTTCTAGATTTGCTATTCTTGGGAAAGGAAACACACACACACACACACGCACACACACACACACACACACACACACACACACACACACGGCATATTCTGATCTGATACATTCGATTAAAATTGTCTTGCTTAATTTGTTTAGACCAGATGGGGATTGCTTGGGAATTTCTCCTTTGCTGCCATCTACATCCCTCCTCTCCCCTTCCAACAGGAATGAGGTTATTTCTGTTCAGTCATTTCAGTCATGTTCGACTCTTTGTGACCCCATTTGTTTTTTTTTGTTTTTTTTTTTTTTTGGCAAATATACATGAGTGATTTTCCATTTCATTCTCTGGCTCATTTTACAGATAAGGAAACTGAGTCAAATAGGGGTAAGTTGCCCAGCCTCACACCACTAGTCAGTGTCTATCCATACTTCATTTTCCTGTAGTCTAATTACCATGAGTTAGTTATATTTTCAGATTCTCTTTAGGAAATTGGAAAAATTCTATTGATTGAGTTCAATTCAAGTGAGTCAGCTTTAGTCAAGACAGTCGGACCACCTTCATCCCCTCAGCCTCCACCCCACCATCCTCACTTATTCCTGGTTACTTATGGGTACTCAGATAACTAATTTTAGGGACAGAACTGCCATTTAAGTCCCTTTTAAAGGTAGCCAGTCCTGAATTCATTGGAAGATAATAAAGGCAATTGATTTTCAGATAAAGGCACCCCTCATCTTCCCATCTTTGCATATGATACCCTTCAGGGTCCAGGCAAAAAAATCTCACCTGCTCTCTGAATCCATCTCTGATGTTTTCAGTTGGAAATTATCTGACTCTTGCTTAATAATCGAATGGAATTTGGATTCTATATGTTTAAGATACATTTATATAAAATATGAGTCTTATCATTCCTGGCAAAATGGAAGCCTTTTGAAGGCAGGATCCATTTTAATTAATTGTATGTTATTCTTCTAGCAGCTAACTCAACACCTTGTACAAAGTAGAGGCTTCAGAACTGTTAGATAAAGCAATGAAGACAGATTTAGGCAAATCTCCTATTCTCTTCTATATATGTGTTTCTAGCCTTACAGTTAGGTCATATTGTAGATAGAGTGCTAAATCTGGAATTAGGAAGACCGCAGTCAAAATCTAACTTCAGTGACTTCTTAGCAAGTCACTTAATTAGTCTTTACCTCAGTTTACTCAACTTTTAAATGGATATAATAATAGTATGTTCCTCCCAGGGTTTTAGTGAAGATCAACTGATAATAATATTTGTAAAGTGCTTAATAGAGTGCCTAGCATATACTAGGTGCTATATTAGCTGTCATCATCATCATCATCATCATCATCATAATCATCTAAAGGCAACACAATGTATTGGAAAAAAACGTTGCATTTGAATTCAGGAGAAACCTGGGTTTAAAAATTTTCTCTGTCACTTATTACTTTTGTGAGATGGGACAAATAACTTCACCTTTTGGGGCCTCAGTTTTCCAGTCTGTAAAATGAGGTCATGTGAGAGCTTCTGAGTTCCCTTTCAACTTTATATTTCTGGACCTCTAAAATCCTTTCTAGCTTATAATTATTGATCTTGTAAGGAAAGTAGAATGTAAATTTCTTGTGGCTAGGGCTGTTTTTGCATTTGTTTTTCTGTAGGTTTAGCACCTGACACTGTGCCTATTTTTAATGTTCAATTGATGAATAAAATACTTGCCTGGTTTTTCTCAATATACTTACCAAGGACAGAAAAAATGAGATGGAAGCATTTTAGAATTTTCACCAAGGATCAAAGCCCAAAAAGTTTCAGGGCTAAATTGCTACCCAATGGAAAGAAGGCTTGATTGAGTGGAAGACAGACTTATTCTAGATCTAGCTCTTCTATTTACTACTTGAGTAGTGATGGGTGAATCATTTGAGTTTTTTGAGACAATTTCATTTTCTAGATGAGAAGATGGAGGCCTAGAGAAGTCAAGGGATTTAACTGAAGTCACATAAAGGGCAGAAACAGGATTTGAACTCATATTCTGTGACATCAAGGTCAACACACTTTCTATTGCCCCACACTCAGCCTCTCTTAGGTAAGGGGACTTTCCTATATAATGCCTCTGATCCACCAGCCCAGAATAGTATGATTTTGATCCAACTCTTCTGGTGGGCTCTTGTTAAAATAGATTTGTTGTCTATCTTAATGCACTTCAAGTGGGTTCTGTGCTTTTTTTCATGATCATGCTATTGTGAAAAGTGAAAGAACATTAAATGACAATTGCAATATATCTGTTGATTATTGATGCCTTTATTTTCACTGCCATCAGCTGTAAATGAGCAAAGCACAAACACCAACTAAAGATAGGCTTGCTAAAATGCCTTTGGCTCCCCTGTAAGAAATCCCCAGCAGGTAGTGAGTCACCCAGAAATATGGGTTCTTCTGTGTGTAATCTGTGTGCTCACATTAGAGCTGAGTCACGCAAGGGAAAGGGAAGAATTGGAAGAAGGCTTGGAACTCCCTGAACATACCTTGGATTTAAAAACACCTGTGCTGTATCACCTTATGTGTGGTCCCATGGATGATTCAGAGGTTTTAGAACATTAGGGGATATTTTCTTCCCAATAACGATAGTAACAAAGAATATATAAAAAGATTTTTATGAGCCAGGCCAAAGACAACAATAAGCTCTCAAATAGCCTGACATTCTACCGCAAGGCACACTGTATCGATAAATAAATCTTTTTAATATATTAATTTAAGGGAAAAAAATTTCCAGCCCAGCCATGTTCATGGCTTTTGCTTTTGAGGTTCTGGATTTTGCCAACAAGTCTTAGCTGCCTTGGACCATGATTCTTCTCAGTGATGTCCAGTTGGGGAATTCCTCTCAGAACCTCCTTTTTAGGAAGTGCCCTAACTAGTCATATTTACTGCTCATTCCTCTCCTCTTTCTCCTCTCTAACTGTCCAGACCTACATCTTTCTTTTATGTGTTGTCTTCTTTCATTAGACTATAAAATTCTTGAAGACATGGACTTATCCAAAGACATGCAAGTAGTTAATGGGAGAACTTGGATTTGAATCCAAGTACTCTGACCCCCTCTCCCCCATTCCCAATGCAAGGTTCTTTTTACTATATCAGGGCTTCTTAAATTTTTTCCACTCTCAGCTCCTTTTTGCCAGAGAAATTTTTACATTTAGCCCCAGTTATATAGGTCTATAAAGTAGGAATACAAATCAAGCATATTGATAATAAATCATAGTTGCATGACTCCAACATTTGGTTATGAGACTCCATATAGGGTTGCCAGCCATATTTTAAAAAGCTGGGTACATTTGGATGATGTCTTTCCTTGCTTTATAATTGTGATATTAGTGGGAAGAGTGGTTGTGAGGAACTGGTACATGTATCTGATACAAAATGAGAAAGACTTTCCATTGGGGTCCATGGTATAGATTTCTGACAACGTGTACATTGAATTTCTCTGCAAGGGTCTGGCTAGGAAAGCTGAAAAGCTGCACTGAACTTGATTTGCCTGGTATTGTCTTCCAGAATATGCATTTAAGTGTTCACTGAGACCATACCAAAAGTTTTGAAAATTAGTCTGTAAGTATTTTGCAGCTATCTGTTCCAAGGGCATGTAGACTGGAATTGATGGTAACCTATTGTAGTGATTTCCTGGTGGTAAGATAGTAGGAATCCAAGATGTTTCCCTCAAAAGCAGGGTTGAAGCACAAACAAACCCCTTTTGTTTTTTGTTTAGTCAATTTGCTACAGAGCCTTGTTAAATGGAAGGCCTGAAAGAAAGCTTTAGCTTTTTTCCAATTTCATTTCCAAATTTCCCTTACAATTCTTCAATGATTGGTAGGGTTCTAGATTAGTGATGGGTATTTAATTTAAAGACCCTTCTTAACCTTTGCCTCACCATATTTTTGAATTCTATTTTCTAATAGACCCCAATACATATTCTCCACCCTAAGAAATCTTTTCATTTACTATCTCATGTAAATGAATATTGAGGCATTTAACTTGGAATTCTCTTTTTGTCTGCACCAATCCTATCCATTCTTTGAAGCTTAACTGGAACCTCATTTTTCTCCTGCAAAATTTCATTGGGTATTGAAGTTTTTTGTGGTCTCCCTCTTCTGTAGCTCCCTATATAACATAATGGCTTTCTCTCAAAATTATATTTCAATTATGTATTGATTCATACTTTTCTCTAATGGATAAAATAATAGACGTAGTCAGGAAGGCCTGAGTCTCAATATTGCTTTAAACACCTACTAGAGTGTTACCTCTATCAGTACTGGTTTCTTCGGTTTAGTGGAAGGAGAGATCATTTTCATCTGAGCACATCATGGAGGGAATAAGAAGGATTTGAGCTGGGGCTTAAAGGATGTCCCTATGCAGGGATGAGAGGAGGAAGAGAGGTTGATCCCTGGAAATCTGTTGGTGTTATTATTATCATTGTCCATTGAATTTAGAGTTGGGCACGCAGCTCTGTCCCTGAAGTCAATCTTCTAGAGTGATTCTAGTAAATATAAGTACTTTCTAGTACTCATATGTAAATAAGAGTAAATTGAGACAATGATAGTCATTATTTTTCAGGTTATTATAAAGACCAAATGAGATAACAAATGTAAAATGTGTTGCAGACTTCAAAATGTTATGTAAATTTGAATTTGTGTTTTTGTTTTTCTTATTAGGATATAGTAGGAACATGGAGGATCTCATTTCTCCTAAGAGTTGAAACTTAGGAATTTATGCTCATTGGTTGAAACTTTCAACCAACTCTCAATACATTATTCTCAGTAGGCAGTAGTATATCTACTGAAATAGTAAAGTGGCTCTATCACATTTTGAGGTCCATTATTGGTGGAAATGGCTTAGAGCTTAAAGGTTAAAAAAACAGCAAGTCTTAGGGAGAGGTGAGATCTTGTTAGAAACGGTAGGGAGGCTGGAGTTGGGAAATGGGAGATGACATTAGAATCCCTGAACTTAGTATCCCTGAACTTAGAAGATTTAGCAGAACCCCTTTAACTCTGGAGCCAAGGCATCAGACTTCAGCACATCTCCAAGAAACATAGTGGATAGGACACTGAATTTAGAGTCAGGAAGATCTGATGCTTTTAGGTCTTGAACCTGCCTTGAAGTTCACTGGACAAGTCACTTAACTTTTATCTACCTCAGTTTTGTAAAATGAGAATAATAAGAGCACTTACCTCCCAGGCTCAGTGTAAGGATCAAATGAGATAACCCATATAGAGTACTTTGAAGACCTTATTAAAGGGCTACAAGAATGCTAATCCTGAGGCAGATAGTCATAGAACCTAACCTTTTTATCAGAAACTTCCTGAATTCAAAGATAATTTTGCCCCTAAGTATATATTTTAGGATTATCATTTAAATTTATTTATTTATTAAGTGGTTGTTCTGTTCCCCTCATTGTGTAAGGTAGGTGGTGAGGATATACAGAAAAAAGGAAATAGTGACTTGCCTCAAAGAGTTTGTATTCAACTGGAATAATGGCACATTTCAGCTGGAAGAATGGTATATTTAAAATATAGCAAATGCCAGATAATTTTTGAGGTTGGAGACATTAAGAACTCATGCAGGGAGGTCAGGAAAGTTTCATGTAGGACATGATCCTTTAACTAAACTTTAAAGATAACTATGAAGCACAAGTAAGGATGCCTAAGGCACAATCTAGGCAAAGACATGAAGTTTGAAAACAAAAGTTATGAATGAGGAATAACAAATAGTTTAGATTGTCTAGAATTGTCTAGAGTCCTTAAATAATGTGCCAAAGAAGCCTGGAAAAGTTAGCTGGAGGTAGATTGGGAAGCATCCTAAGCTAGTGAGGATCATTTGAAGATTCAGTCACAAGTCTTCCAGAGCCCGGGAAAGCATTACTTCCATTTGTGTGTGGAGTCCGAGAATGATTCTATTGTCTGCTTGTGTTCCCTTGTTATTTGTCTTGGTATTATATTTCAGTTAAACGGTTTGCTATTAGATATATGGCTTCTATCTGGTCTATGAGTCAGTCCATCAACAAAATTTATTCAGTGTAAGTATGTGCCAGGCACTATGTTAAACACTAGGAAAACAAAACAAAACAAAACAAAACACTCAAAAGATATGCTTCTCTCAAAAACCTCACAGTTTAATGGAAGGAGACAATATGCAAACAACTATGTACAGACAAAATAGATACAGAATAAAATTGAGATAATCACCAGAGGGAAAACAATAGCATGAAGGGATTCAGGAAGGTCTTCTTATAGAAGGTAAGATTTTAGTGAAAAAAAGAAAACCTTTGTGAATAAAAAATATACTGGAATAATAAATGAAAAAATGCTGGAATGGAGGAGACTACATGCAGACAACTATATACAAATAAAATATGAATATCACAAACTGGAGAGAATCAATAGAGGGAAGGCACTCGATTTAAGAGGAATTGAGAAAGGCTCCTAGTACAAGATGTGATTTTAGATGAGACTTGAAAGAAATATCTATGAATACAAGATACATTGGAATGAGAGTTATAGTCATACTTTGTATAATTATGATAACCCCACACACCTCATGCTGAACCCAGAGTGGTAAGGGC
This sequence comes from Myrmecobius fasciatus, assembly GCA_023553655.1. Taxonomy (NCBI): domain Eukaryota; kingdom Metazoa; phylum Chordata; class Mammalia; order Dasyuromorphia; family Myrmecobiidae; genus Myrmecobius; species Myrmecobius fasciatus. The sequence goes on from JAJPUD010004057.1 coordinate 68,399, forward strand.
TTATGAATTGAGTAGGATTTAGATTACATTTGATATGTGTAAGTCTTCTCTAATTAGATTGTAACATTCCCTGAGGGTAGAGGCCAGTTCTTTGTCATTCCTTCAATATCTATTTATTGATTATCTAAATGTGAGTGAAGACCTGTGCTGTGTGCTATGAATAGTAGAAAGATTTATAATATACAGCTCCAGACCTCAGAGAATTTGCAATCCAGCAAGGCAAATGAAATTTAGTGTTACCACAAAATAGGAGAAAACCTTCTAGAAAGAGTTAGCATGAGAGAAATTAAATGCCCAAGAATGGTCTTATCCAGCAAGGGCTATGTATGGCTTCAAAGGAGGGAGAGAACACGGCTGACTATAGGAACCCTGAAATATAGTCCATAATATTAAGTTTCATAATAAGTATTTTCCCTCCATGAGAACTTTCCAGATCACAAATGAGATCCCTCCTTTGATTTAATATTATTTTATCCTCCTCTTTTTTTTTTTAAATTTAGAGGACTCACAGTAAAATATAAAGAAAATTCCATAGGAACTGGAGTTAGATGAAGTAGCTCATCTCCTTCATTTACCATGTGATCCTAGGAAAATCACTTCTTTATGAATCTCTTTCTCCATCTACAAAATGAGGATGACCCCCATAGTGCCAATGGACTCCCTAGGCTTGTTTTGAAGATATACTAAAAAAGCCAATGTAAATTTTGGATGACTATATCAATGTCAGCTAGTACTCTATTTCTCATATCCTGATTTAAAATATATTTATCTGCATACATAGTATGGATTGAAAACTCCTTAAGGATAGAGACTCCTTAGCATCTAACATGGTGCTTTGTATGTGATAGATGCTTAATAAGTGTAAAATGACTGAAAGAATGCCAGAACAAAATGTTTGCATTTGCTTTGTATATAAATATTTGAGTTGAGGGAAGATTTGGATTTAAATTCTGTCTGTGATGTATACTGGTTAGGTAATTTTGAGCCAGTCCCTAATCTCTTTCTCAGTGTTAGAGGAAATGTTTCAAATTTTAGCAGAGGGGAAGGACCCTTATTGATAGAAGGAATTAATTGTCTGTACAATTGAAATTACAGATCCAGTGTCCATATTTTACAAACTTATATACATATGTGTGTTTTCCTCCTGAGAATCACTCAACAGACATTTATTAAGTAGCTACTATGAGTCAGGCACCATTTTAAGTACTAGGAGAAGGGCAAAAGAAAGTCCCTGATTTCAAAACGCTCACTGTCTAATGAGAAGAAAACATGTAAATGACTATGTACCAATAAGATTTATCCAAGATAAGTTAGAAATAGTCAAGAGAAGAAAGTTATTGACTTTAAGGGAAATCTGGAGAGTTTTCTTGCAGAAAGTAGACCTTAATAGAAATCTGACAGAAGCAAGGAGGTCAAGATGCAGAGAGATGGGAGACAACAAGCAAAAATGCATGGAGTTGGGAGGTGTGTATTGTTTGAGGAAAGGCAAGGAGACTAGTATCACTGAACTGAAAAATAAATGGAAGACAGTAAAATATACAAAAATTCGAGGTAACAATTGGATGGATAGCCATGTTCTTGAGATATTGATTGCTTCATTACTAATGATGTGGTTGTGGGAACCAAATGATGTGATTTGGAAAAACAATTGCTAATTAGATTGAAGTTCAGGCACCAAATATTGGAAGTTAAGTCATGTGAACAATTCACAATGGTCATTGTCTTTGGCAAAAGAGGATTTGTTAAGACAAAAGGAAGAGATACAATAAATACTGGGAATGGTAAATATGAAATGGAGTTGGAAGAACATATAATTAGCAAGGAAAAGTTTTTTTTTTTTTTTTTTTTTTTTTTTTTAACAATTCATGGTGGAAAAGACAAGTTCCCTAGTAGAACTCACAAGCCGCCAGGAGAAAGGATTTGCTTCATGATTTGGGAGTATGATCTTAACTGACAGACCAAACCTGCCTAAAAGTTAGCTAGCTATAAGAAGGGAAAAAATACCATGAGGCATGATGGGAAGAGGGGGAATGAGCAGAGAGATACCATGGGGCACAGAAGGAGGATGAGGAGAGACTCCATGAATGCCATGGTGGATTGACTCAAAAAGGATTCAGCAAAAATGGCATGATTTATAGGAGAGGTTTAATCCCAGGGATTTGACATAACTTGGGATTTCTGACTAAATATAGCAAGGGTGGGGCTGCCTGTGACCTCCCCCAAAGGTGGGACTATAAAATTGAACTGATTCTCTGTTTGCTTCAGGGAGTAATTCCATCAAGATTTCAGGATTTCTCTGCCAATCCTACCTAGTTACTCAGGACTCATCAATAACATGGTTTTTGGTACATAAGACCATAGATTTAGAGTTGTAAGAGGTTCAGAAGCCATGTAATACAAACCTAATATTAACATATTAACTGAGATCCAGAGATGTTAAATGACTTATACAGGGACACACAAGTAAATATCAGAATCAGATTGTGTCCCCGGCTTTTTGACTTAGAAGTCAATGCTCTTTCCATTGTACCATTCTGACATCTAATTTAATGAAAATATGTCTCTTTAAGGTGAAATGAATTTGGAGAGGAGAAAGCCTCTTAAAGTCAAGGATGGAAGGTCCTAGGTACAAATAAACATGAAACAGATGAAAGCTCAGACACTGATAAAAAAGAAGGGAATGAGAAATGAAATAGTATGACCACATGGGACTTGACTTGGTGATTGATTAGATTCACTGTTTTCAGAATAAGATTTGTTGGTCAGGAATCAAACTCTTCTCCCTATCAGGCTAAACACTACCTTGTTAGCAGCATCCCCTTAAAATTCAACACTGTATACTTAAATGCTTCTTTATGATAGTGACTGATATATTTATTTATTAGCAACTGGAGACCAATTGTGTTCTAAATTGGAATACTGCTCACCAGTTATCATTTCAAACTGAAATGAGCATTTCTTAACTGGATTCCAGCATTGTCTTTCCTGCCCTCTGCTCCTTGCATGTCTGAGTGACATAAGATAATGTGATTAATTACTCCCATTTTCTTTCAGCAAATCTTAATTTCTCAGCCTCTGATGGCATAGATGGTGTCACCTACCAAGAGATAAATATCCTGTTAATAATTGTCCCTGACACAGAGCATTCACTGTTATGATAATCCACACAGTGACAACCTGGGGTAGACCAATCTAAAAGATTACACTCTTTGGAACAGCAAAGGAAGATGGAATGCCTCTTTGCCATAAAAAACTTTCTATTGCTGATGTCCAGGAAAAGTAGTAGACATTATACTTTTAAAATCCTAGGGCAGCTCAAATTCAACTCCTACCTTGAAAAGCTAAATCAAATCACCAAGCAGTTATTAAGCACCTATTATATGCCAGACATTGTGGTAAATTTTAGGGATAAAAGTAAGATAAAAAGAAGTTCCTGTTCTCAAAGAATTTACATTCTAATAGAATATATAGACTCTCTTTACAATCTCCCAACAAGAGTCTATCTAAACACTTCTCAGGTATCTCTGGTGACAAGTAATTTCTTATATCTTGAGACAGCCCATTTCCGTTCTGTAGAGTTCTAATTATATCTAAATCTCTTCTTAGATTGAGTCTAAATTTGCCTTCTCAACTTCCATGGCTTGCACTAAATCTAGTCCATCTTCTCCCCTCTAAGTACTTAAACTACTATTCTGCTGTTTGCTTCCCAAACCCATCTTCCTAAGGCATTGTCTTTATAACCTTCAACAGACAAACTCTTCTCCTGTTTGGCATACAAAGGGTTTTTCTAAAGTCCAGAGAAGATAATACTCTAGGTGTAGTGAGTATCAGCTGTCTCATTTGTGGACTCCATACCTTGCCTAATATATAGTTTAAGATTACATTTGCTTTTTTTTTTTAGCTGTCATGTCACACTGCAGAGTTATATTGAGTTTATAGCCTCTTAAAAGAAGTGGATTTGGGGGCAGTTAGGTGGCACAGTGGATAGAGCTCCAGCCCTGAAGTCAGGAGGACCTGAGTTCAAATATGGCCTCAGACACTTAACACTTGTGTGACCCTGGGCAAGTCACTTGATTCGAATTACCTCAGCAAAAACAAACAAGCAAAAAAAAAGTGGATTTCTCTTTACATAATTTTTCTTCTGCTCTGCACTTTGATTATCAACTTAATTAGCAAGTTAGAGACATTGCAAATCTAAGAATTTTCTAAATAATTATCCTTCATCTTCTTTATCTTACTAGAGAACTGAGCAGAGATAGGATTGTAGGTATTGTTATACAGCTCATTGTTGTGCTCATTAAAAAAAGGAACATATATAAAGATATGATATAATGATAATATGTAATAATGATATAAATTTAGTTTGTGGTTATCTATGACTTCTAGATATTTTTTCTGCCCATTTCATTTCTATGCAATTATTTCTCAAGTTGTATTAGTCAAAAGCCTTGATCAAAACTTGGAAGCTGGATTCTGAAAATATCACAGAAGAAAATTAAGAAAAAAAGAAAGTCTAGTCTTTTGTGACCTTCAGTGTGAGAGAATATGAATTTAGACCTTCCCATTTCAAGAATGAGAAAAATATCTATTAAAATAAAGAACCTTGCCATCTCACTTGAAGTGCAATTTTAGTTGTCTGGCCTTAAGAGCCTTAAGGATGTCATCAGGAAAGCTAACTGAGATAATTAGAATGACATTAAGATTTTTCATTTGATGGAAACTTTCAATGACTGATTCATGAAATATAGGCAAGAAAATATAGGCAAGAATTTCACCTGATCCAATATTTTTCAATAACTGAGTAAATGACTATATGCCAGTTATCACCACTGGACTATTTGCTCTCACCCAATGAGTCAGTGTGGGGAATTTGAAAAAAACACAACATTAAGATCCAGATGACTGGAGTTCCCAAGCCCAGAGTCCCATCTTCCTAGTCATGTGAGCTTTGGAAAGCTACCTGAAATATCTGATTATTTTTTCAATTGGAAAATACAGTTTTATTTTGTTTTGTTTTTGCAAAGCAATTGGGCTTAAATAACTTGCCCAGGGTCACACAGCTAATAAATGTTAAGTGTCTGAAGTTGGATTTGAACTCAGGTCCTCCTGATTTCAGGGCTTTATGCACTGAGCCATTTAGCTGCCCCCAAATATTGCTTTTCTTTTTCACAAAAATACGGGTTATTTTTGTTGACTTATCAAGGGGTTTATTGATTTTTTAAAATATTTAATAAATAAATACCCTAAAATTTATCAGTTTTCATTTTTAATATGGGAATGTAAAAACAGGTGGAAGAGAGATTCTTTACTGATAAAATCTACACATGGTACCAGTTTACTGTGGAAGATAAAGGAGAAGAAAGAGCCAAAGTTGCCTCTAAAGTGTTTAATTGAGGTAACAGAAACTATACTTGTTGATTGGTTGTTGTTCTTTATTGTTGAAGATGACCAAAATGTATCACTATGTTGGAGTCAAATTATGGTGTGGCTGATCAGACCACTATGCTTGGAATTCTCTGCCGCAGTCGGACCCAAACAGTCCCCTACGAACATTTAGGGGGCCTTCTCTAACTTTGCACATCTCATGTTTCTTCTGAGCTAATTCAATTCTGCTTTGCTTATAGAGTACAGCCCCTTATCTGATGAGGGCACTGCCAGTGTTTCTGATGACATGTAATCAATTTTAAAGTTCTTAAAAGATACGTTGAGGGTATCCTTGTATCACTTTTCTTTTGAGCACTATGTGAGCAGTTGCCCTGTGTAAGTTCTCCATAAAATGAACATTTGCATTTGAAAAATGTGGCCAACCCAATGGAGTTGTGCTCTTTGCAATGAAGTAGGAATGTTTGACGGTTTAGTTCGAGAAAGGATCTCAGTGTCTGGTGTCTCATCCTGCCAGGTGATCTTCAGAATCTTCCTAAGAAAATTCACATGGAAGAGATTCAGTTTCCTAGTATGGTGCTTAGAGCTTGGTTAGATATTGAAGATCCTAAAGTCATCCATGGTATTTCAAGTCATCATCAGTCATTTTGACTCTGTTTGCCACTGGACAATGATAATTTTGGAAGAGAGATTGAGGATGGTGACTTTGTGCAAGTCTTCCTCATTTAAATCCAATTTATGTTATGCATAAATCAAAAGAACTGAGGTTTCAGAGATGATGATCATACATTCCCAGAAGGAAAAAAAAATTTTTGGATGAACATCCTGGTACTTGAAGATTTTCCAACTTAAAGGGCATTGAAAGACAGCTAACTAGAACAGTGGAATCAGATTGACCTGAATTCAAATGTTGACTCAGATACTTCTACGTGATTGATCCTGAGCATGTTATTTAACCATTTTATTAGCCTTTGTTTTCTCATCTGTAAAGTAAGGATAATCACTGTACCTACCTCTCCTGTGAAGAATGAAATAAAGTGTTTTGAAAACCTTTAATCGCTATGTAAATGTAACCAGATCATATGGAATTTTGGTTATAAGTCTTGGAACTATACACTAAGTTACACATTTACATAGGTAGAAAGAGAAAATCTACAACTAGGAACCCCTGATAGTTAACATCTTGAAATAAGGCTGAAATAAATCCTTGACCCTGATGAGAAGTAAGTCAAATAACAACGAATGCATAATGAGATTTCTGCAAGAAGGGAGCAGAGTTTAGCAGTTCTGCTAAATCAATTGCCACTGGGAGCCTTTGGGGATAATGTTTCCCTCTGTAAAAGCTGTGATAATTCTGTGACTGATATAAGACAGCTACAAAGGAAACTGTTCTTATATATATGCTAAATCCCTTAAGATATCTCCATCATTTTCAGAAGCAATCAAAAGGTTTAGTGACAGACATACTGTTAAATGGACCTCATTTTTTCTTCAGAGTAAGCCCTTACTATGTAAGCCCTTTCCTTATGCCCAGAATCGAAAGTTCTCCCTCTCCCTCTCTCTTCCATCTTCCTTCCCTTCCTCCTCCCCCTCTTCCTCTTCCTCTCTATCTCTTTCCACTTTCTCTTCTACCTCTTTCTTCCTTTGCCTCCTCTCTCCTCCTCTCCCTCCTTTTTTTTCTTCTTGTCCATCATTCACACTATCTCTTAGTCTCTTCTTTGTCTCTCTGCTTCTGTGGCTCTGCTTTTCCCTCTCTGTTTCTGTTTCTCCCCCATCTTCCTCTCTCTTTCTTTTAACACACACTTTATATAATTTTGAAATAGTCTATATTTATTTGTCTGTCTATGTGTGGTTCCTCCGACCCCATCCCAAGAGTATAAACTCCTTGAGGAGAGAGAATTTCATTTTTGTCTTTGTGTTAGTCCTAGCAACTAGCAAGATGTCTTGTATAAAATAGGTAGATGGGTGCTTGATCAATGTTTGTGGAGTTAAATTGAATTTGCTTTTCCGCTTCTGTTTTCTGTCCTTAGCTCAGCCATGAAGCAGTAGTAAGTAATCTTACGTGGAGAAGAGAACATTTCTTTAGATTCAGTGTCAGGAGGAACTGGAAGGGATTGCCATAATCAATTCAAGTGAGTGAGGCCTTGAGAGGAGGAATGATTGTCCAGGATCTTTGCCAAGACCAAACCTAGATCTCCATATGCACAGTCTAAAGAACTTTTCTCCTGTATCATATTTAAAATGCTTCATTTCCAGCCTGTGAATAGTTCTGTGTTCTGATTTCTCAGAAAGTCGGTGGTGGATTTTTTAAATGACTTTTTACTGCAACCCAGTTGACTAGAATCTACTTATTACCTCAATGAAAACTGAGACATTAGGACTTTGAGTCCAAATGATAAAAATCAAGCCACGATTGGTTAAAATGGCCTATTAATATGCATAATGGAAAGAATACTATATCTGAGTGCTTGGATTAAAATCTTATTAATTTTCTGATATTGGCCAAAGTGTTCCATGCCTTTGGGACTTAGTTAAGTTCCTTAAGGGCAGGGATTATCTTCTGCCTGTTTTTGTGTCTCAAGTGTTTAGTATAGCTTTTGGTACATAGTAGATGCTTAATAATTATTTATTGAATTGAATCAAATTGAATTGTCTGTAAAATAGGAGAGCTTAGCTCAAGGCTCAAACTTTTTTTGTGTGTGATAGATCCCTTTGGCTGTCTGGTGAAACCTATAGAGTCTAACAGTATTTTAAATTCAGAAAATGAAATATGATATGATTACAAAGAAAAGCCAATTATACTGAAATAATCTCAACAACATCTTAAATATTATAACATTTAATATATGCTGAATAAGTTATGGTATATGAAGATAATGGAATATTATTGCTCTACAAAAAGATGACAAACAAGGCAGTTTTAGAAAGAGCTAGGGAGATTTACACGAACTGATGCTGAGCGAAACAAGCAAAACCAGGACTACATTGTATATAATAACAGCAATAACGTGCTATGATCAACTATGAAAGACTTGAGTCTTCTCAGTGGTTTAGTGATCCAAAGCAATTCCTATAGACTTTGGACAGAAAATGCCATCTGCATTCAGAAAAAAGAACTATGGAGATTGAATGTAAATCAACACATGCTATGTTCACTTCTTTTTTTCTGTTTTTCCTTCTCTCCCATGGTTTTTCCCTTTGCTCTGATTTTTCTTTCCCAACAGGATTCATAAAGCAATGTATGTTAAAAAGAAAAAAAGAAAGTCAATTATAATGAAAGAATATCACCAACATTTTGAATATTATCCAAAAAATGTTCCTAGACTCCAAGAGCCCTTGACCTTAGATTCTCTCAATTGTCTTCTAGTCCCAAATCCTATCATCTTCTGGGGATAGTAGAACATTTTACAGGTTGTCAAATTGGATTACACTCCAGATCTCCCAATTCTATTTCTTTTAATTCAAATCAGAATAACAACTGAAGAAGTATAAATAATGCTTTACTTTTTTTGTTGTTGTTTTGGTAATCACTTCCAGTAACAAGATTTAATTAAGTGACTCAACTTTCCCCACTAAACTATTAGTTTCTGGACTGATGGTGATGATGACTGAGGCACATTAGAGGAAATAATTTTCTAATCATAATCACAGGGTACAGGCATGAGGGAGCAAGAAAAGTTTGCCATAAAAATAATCAATTTTTTAAAAATTAATAATGTGAATGAAAACATAGAGAGCATGCTTATAAAATTTTCAGATAACATGAAGAAGGAAAGGGAAATGAGTACATTGGATGACAAAGCCAAGGATCAAAAAGCTCTCAACAAGCTCTAATGATGAGCAAAACCTATTAATGTGAAATTCAGGGGAGATAAAAATAAAATCCTACATGGGTTTAAAAAAAACAAAACAAACCTTTACTATGCAATTATAATATGGAATGAGTGATATACCTAAACAACAATTCATGAGAAAAAAAATCAGATAACTTCAGTGGACTGCTGGTATTGTCTTTGCCCCAGAACTATTACCATGAAGAATTAGCTGTGTTGCAATGCTGATATTTAGGCATTACCTGGAGTTTCCCAAATTTCTGAAGCCTTTCAGCTGGGAATTAATTTCCTTTTGACAATAAAGTCACATGGAAGACTTAGAAGGATTAGGTTTCATACCCTTTCCAAGCTGATGGTAAACTTTGGGACTGGGTGATACATATGAGGTAGAGAATGAGAAAAAATCAAGTTGAGACAAGTTCTTGTACCCTGGCAGAGGATATGTCAAAGTAGGGAGAGATTACATTAGGTAGGCTGGTGTCCAAAGACTATAGAGGATGGGGAGTATAGTTGACAAAACTGTTGAAATCCAATCATAACATCTATCTTTCTCTGCTTGCTTGGAATGTTGCCAGGAAAAATCTCCTCTTTACTTGTTTTACAAATTTATTTCTTATTTTAACTCAGACCTGAAGAAAGAAGATGTGGGAGAGAATCAGATACTGTAGCCATTATGGCTTGCAAGTGTAAGCTTGTGTTTTTAAGTTTGTTTTTGCTTTAATTCATATTCCACTTGAAACTGTTTTTATATTAAAGTGTACCACTACATTTTAGTGCAAGCCAATAAGTGTGTAGTGTGAGTTTGAGAGAAGGAAAGGTCTACCAGAATGGAGAGGGAGTTTTCCTCATTTTAAGCTGAGGAGAAAGTAAGCCAATTAAACAGAGAATTTCTGTAATTTTAGTAATTTCTGACCATACTCCTTTGAACCTGGAGAAAGATATTAAAAAAAAACAACAACAACAACAACAAACCAAAACTTTGCCACTAGTGAGAAGTTGCGTTTGTTCAATTAGTTGCACTCTTTGAGTAGAACATCCACCCTATACCCCATCTGACTGTACAATCTCATTATAAAACAATGGTGTGACATGACCACCAAAAAACTCACACTATTTAGGCAACAATAAGAAAGCCATAGTGTCTAGAATAGGATTCTCATACTTATTTATTTCATGGATCCATTTGGTGGTCTGGCAAAGTCTATGAATCTTCTCAGAATTACTTCTCAGAATATTGTTTTCAAGTATTTAATTATCAAATGAATATTCAGATAAATCTTTAAATAATAAGTATTTCAAAGAAAATGGATTGTCTCTGACACTTCAGGCTGAGGTGAAGTTTGAGCCCATATCTTTGTCATTCCTAGTCCAGCACTCAAACCAGCATGGAACCTTGACTTAGGGAAGATGGATCATTGTCTTCATGAAGATCTGCCATGTTGAAGAAATGGTTGCTTGATTTTTAAAGGGCATAATGGATAGAAGTTACAGAAAGGCAGATTTGGGCTTGAGGTAAGGAAAAATGTATATGTTTCCAAGTGGAATGACTTTAGAAGTCAGTGACTTCCTTTTTCCTGATATTTTGGGATAAAAGCTAGATTACCAGTTTTGGAATTGTTATTGGGATGAAGGAAACTTTCTTAATTCCTCCCTTGTTCCCTTAATTCCTGCCTCTCTCCCTCTCTTTCTCCTTCAATTCTTCATCCTCCCTTCCTCCCTCTCTTCTTCCTTTCCTCCTTTCCTCCCTCTCTTCTTTTCCTCCTTCCCTTCCTCCTTTTCTTCCTTCTTTCCTTCCTTCCCTCTTTCTGTCCACATAGGGTATCTACCGATGTTCTTAAAAGCTTTTATTTTTTTCTCTTTTGCACCTCTGAACCCTCCCAAGATATCTTGGGATTTAGTGGCTAGATTTCTTTCTTAAGAACCAGGCCTTAAAGCAAAACCAATCTGATTGTCATTGGCTACTAATAGGTTCTAGGCTAAGCCCCATTTGGTCATTGTTTGGGTCCAGATTGACTGAGATTGAAAGTAAATAGCAACCATTTCTGTTTTGATCCAAAACCCTGAAGGTCTTCCCTTCCCAGATTCATTCGTTTATTTATCTAGGTCTTTTTTTGGACTAGCTAAGAGAGGAGATTCTTTGCCTCAATTAATATTTGGCCTTAATTACTAAATAGGTGTAGCCTCACTCAAATTGAGACCTCTTGAAGAACTTAACAGGCTGAGATTTTCCATTGGATGCAATCTGACCATTGGACCCAAATGGCTCTGGAGGGGAAAGTGAGGCAGGTGACCTGACACAGTCTTCCTTCACTTATATCCAATTCACCTGCATGTCATGGCATTCCTTCCCTGATGTCACGGTCCTCTTCAAGAATGAAGGACAAACACCAACAAATGAATCTTCACTTACAGGAACAATATCATAAGAATTAAGCAAAAATGCCCAAAATAATGACCATGTCACCATAGTCTCTTTCATAACTGTCCTCCTTCTTTCTCTCTCCCTTTTCTCCCATTCTCTTTCTTCTGTGTCTTTCATCCTTTCGTTCCTCCCCAACTCTGTCTATCTGTGTCTGTATCTTCCTCTCTCCTACCCACCCTCTGACTAGTAGATCACTTTTTCTTTATTAAGAGAAAGGAGATATATTTCATTACTTGCTCCCTGGAGAAGTCATTAATTTTTCAATGTTTTTCAGGATTCAGCAATCTTCTAATTATCTTTTCATTCACATTTTTGTCACCATGTCTCATGCTGTTTCTTTGGTTTTGCTTGTTTTATTCTTTATCAGTTCTTATACATTTTTTCCATGTTTTTCTATTTGGCATTTCTACCTATACAGGAATTATATACATGAGTTTGTGTTCAGTCACTCCACAATTGACAGGGACCCAGCTTGTTTCTTTTTCTTTAAGACCTCAAATAAAAAGGCTTCGGATATTTTGGTCTATATGGCATCTTTGTTTCTGTCTGTGATCTTAGAATACATGTCCAATAGTTATACCTTTTACATAATTCAAAATGGATATCTAGAAGAGTTCAACTAATTCCTAGCTCTACAAAGTCTATTTATAACTCAGTCATGAAACATTGTTTTATTACTTTTTGGTTAACTTGCAACTTGCATCAGTCAATAATAGTCAGTCAATAAATATTTATTTAACATCTATTATGTGCCAGAAACTTGGCTAAGTTAGGGATGGAAGTATAAAAAAGAGAAATAGTTTTTGCTCTCAAAGAGCTTACAATCTAATAAAACAATTAAAATCTTTGTGACAACACACCAAAGGAAGCTTAAGGAAAAGGATGCAATGATTCCTTCAAAGTTTTCCAAGGTTGTAATGTTCCATAATTCATAAACCCACCTGGTGAATATTGTTGCAAAAGAGATGGACTTATATAGCATGTGGCAATTTGGGAAAAGTTGGAAACATTCTTAATTTTCCAAATTCAGTAGTAAAGGATTTTATTTTGCTGTTCAGTTTCTGGTCTCAGGACACAATTCATCCAACATATATATATCCAATATAAAATGATAGATAAGACTATTTAGATTATTTATCAGTCCAGCTGGGTATCAATATTCTAGTCAGTATGCATTTTTAAAAAAAATGTGCTTTGTTTTTTTCTGAGTGGATATCAATTCTCTGTGTTATTACTTTGGTTTTTGGAGAGTAAAACTCTTTGTAGTGTTCTAGGATTCTTTGAAAGGCATATTACAAAATTTGCAAATACGATAAGCAATTTTGCCATCAATTAGAAATCCTTTACCTTTTTTGGGAATTGTTACCTGAAAAATTTCATTATGAGAATATTAGATGTAATCTACTTTTTCCCCCTTATAGTTTGTTGCTGTTACTCAAAGATCACCCAATAAAATTTTCTCTGCATCATATCTGTCATATCTGTTTGATATTAATGTATGTGTGGGATTCGTCCTATATGAGGATAGTCTTCAAGGTTGCATTTATGTTCCACAAAGTCCAATGATTTTTTTAAAAAATCAATGAACAATGCATACAGTGGGATTTAATGCTCTCCACACCCCCCAGTCAATTGTGTGACCATAAAGATGTGGTTCACTAGAGATAACTATGTGATACAGCTTGGCTGCTCCCTCATGTTTTAATCAAAGATACCCTTGGCCATTCTCATAAAATTTTTATAGGGCTGAAAAAAAAGAAATATGGGTGGGGAGTTGTTGATGTTTTCGTGGTTACTTTTGGTGAGGGAAGGAATAAGGTAAAAATATTGTGATAAAAAAACATCTTTTGCAAATTTCTTTATTTGGAGATCAAAGGAGTATAGATAGTAAGGATTTCAGAGGCCATCTAGCTCAATCCCTGTGTTTCACAAACACACCCAAAAAGGAAACCAAGGCTCATTATTAGATTATAAACTCCTTGAAGGCATGAACATTTTGTTTTTGTTTTTGCCTTTCCTTATATCCTAAGTACTTAACACCATGCAAGACATACATGGCAGTCATTTAACAAATACTGGTTGATTTGACTTGCCAAAGTTCACACTGGTCATAAATATGAGAGGTGGTCTGCTTACTCCAAAGCCAATACTCTTTCTATTTTTTTTACTCCAGCACTTTCTTAAAATTCTTTGAATTCGATCCAGAATTGTGACTCTTCTAGCACATGTGTTTTTGATCTCATCACAAAATCACAGAAGGTTAGAACATGAGGGCACCTGAAAAACTTCCTAGTATCGTAACAAGAATTCTTTCTACAAAGTCTCCAACAAACAGCAGTTCAGCTTCTGATCAGAGGTTTTTGGTGAGGGTAAACCTTTTACCTCCTGAAACAGCTCATTCATTATTAGGTAGTTCCTTTAGCTAGAAAGCAATTCCTTACATCTGAGTCTAAATCTGCTTTTCTGCAATATCTATCCATAATTCTTAGGTATGCTTTCTGAATCAAAGTAGAATGAATTGAATCTCTTATGTACAGGTCTTCTAGATTTTACTGAATTTATCTTCTAAGAAGCCCTTAATTTATATGAGACACACTAATGTCCATTCTACACCGAAGGATACAATTTTCATTGTTGAGTATTGTCCCAAAGAATAGGTACTTGTAAAACACAGTGGAATACTGGCAGGCACACTGATACCCTTCCCAGAAATTCAGCTTCCTAGAAGCTTTTTTGGCCAAAGTTACCAATTAGAGATCTTTAGGATAAATTGACTATAAAACCATGATGTCCACAAAGGACTTCATTGGGTGAGTATCACATTTGGTAATTATTTTCCCAGTGACCTTTGTGGCTGTATCTCTTTGAACAATGGAAGAATACTATATTTAGATTCAGTGATTGCTTGCAATGTTTCTTTTAGGAACACAGGAAGTTAAAATGATTGACATTTCAAAATTTGTTGTTCTTGAGCACAGAGTACAAGACTCTACAACATCCAATATTTACCAGAAGATCAAATCTGGACTTAGTGTTACTGGGGGAAAAATCCTTTGTAAACCAAAAAAGTGCTCGACAAGCTATATTTTCTGACTATGTTGCTGCTGTCCTTTCAGAAGCTCATCCTGAGAGTGAGAGGTAATGATGTCTCATGTACAAAACTGGGCTGAGAGCAGAATCATAATGAAAATAGGTGACATTCCCATAGTATATTGCAATTATAATGTGCTCACACACATGATCTTTGCAAGGATCTACGACTTTGTGAGTATAGCTATTATTCTCATTGTATAAATATGTAAACTGAGATCCAGAGAAGTGAAGTCATTTGACCAAGAATACAATAGCTAGAAAATTGAAAACCTGGGCCTTAAACCCTCAATACTGCCTACAATTCATTTAAATTCAGTGATTATTCAAGTTCCTACTTTGTGTTTGATATTAGGATGAAAAATAGGTGCGACATGGTCTCTGCCTCCATGAACCTTATTGTCTAACAAAGGGATTGAATCTTTAATCAGATCTTACGTTTAACTGCAGTTAATAAACATTCACATTTTATTTGAAGGAAGCATCAAAGTCCCCCTGTCCAAACATGTTTTCTCCACTGGTCCTGCCCCCAATGTCTGAAATTTTCACATTAATTCATTCCCTTGGGTTATAACATTGCAAACAACTATTAAAATGCAAATGAAAAGCTAGTTAAGTTTATCATTTTCCTATAAGATAGTAGACCCTGAGGGAATGAATGGATTATAAGATAGTTAGGTTTTGATGATATTTTGATGGGAAGACAGGGAAGGAAAGACCTGGAATAGGAGGTACAGAGGGGCCAGGGAGAGAAATCATGATGGGACCAATAGAAGGTGCCCTTGTGTGCTCTTCAGGGAGAAGAATTCAGAATGTTAGTCCTGAGGCAAAGTATTTAAAGAAGATTGACCAAAATCCAATTATTTGATGATCTTGATCACAACTGACTTTGCCTCTAAATTTTGATTTCTAATAAATTTATGCTTTATAAACACTGATTATAAGAATGAGAACTGAATTGAACTATTTGGAATTATTCTATTCTATTCTTTGTCATATACTGAGTCACCACCTATAAATTAATTACATTAATATGGTGTATATGATATATGATATATTATATAATAATATGATATAATATTATATATTATATACATATTAATTATAATTATAAATTATTGGGATTAAGGACGGTAAATAATCTATCCTAGTGATTTTTTTAATTGTGTTTAGAGATTCCCTCTGGCACCCATAGTTAATGAGAGTGTTTGGGGGCATTGGAAGTTAGGTCTTAACCAGGACACAGTCCATTATTATGGGAAGAACATGAAGTTTGAAGTTCTAGTGCTTCTGCTTATTATACTATGTCACCTCAAACAAGTTATTTGATGTTTCTTTTTTGTTTTCTTATTTGTAATTGAGCGCATTGGTTTAGATCAGAGATGTCAAACACAGATCTCCAAGTTTAGCCCAAACCAGACTAAAAAGTTATTGTGAAATATTTAATAAAATAAAAGACATTTATTATAATTTCTAATTACATTTATTATGAAATAAATTATAGATAGCATTAATTATGAGTTTTCAAAATTAATATGCTGCTAAAGAGATCCTTATGTATGGCTTAGTAGCTATCATTTCTATCTAAGTTCTGTACTATTGGTTTAGATGATCTCCAATGTGCATTCTGGGGAGGACTAGTTCCTTTGCTTGTGTGGCTTGCTGAATTTTTTTCAGGGCTATTCATCTGCCTTTGGTGTTCATATGTTTTCCAATTTTCACCTGTGGTTCCAAGAAGATGGAGAATGTATAGCAGTTATATGACCCCATAAAACCATATCAGGAGATAGGTTAATCCAGGTTGAGGGTAACCAAAAGTACTTAAACCTATCGATGAGTTAGGGGGATGTCTGCCCCAAACACATGGAAACTTCCTCCAGTGGATGGGCAGATGAGAGCAATTGGTTCCAATAGCCATGAAGGTGGTTGAAGCAGGTAGTGTGGAGCTATTAGAGCTTGGTCAGATATTGAAAATGCCAAAATCATCCATTGCATCCTGCACCATTGTCAGTCATTTTGATTTTTGGTCTTGCTATTGGACTTTAATGATGCTAAAAGAGAGAGTGAGGTTGCCATTCTACTTCACTTAAATCTAATTCATAGGCAAGTCAAGATATCATATGATATCAGTAGTCCTCTTCAAAAATGAAGGACAAATATTGGCTAAGAAACTTGGTCTTCTTGCTTTTCCTTACACCTATAGGAGTCTCATTTCTAAGCCTTTGCAGTGCCTGACACTATTATTTCATCCCAGACACTCAGAATCCCTTGATTCCTTCCAATTTCTGATCAAACAATGCATTCTACATGAAGCCTTTTCTAATCCCTCCTAACTGTATGCTTTCTACCAACATGTTATCTTATTTTTATTTGGTGCATGTCTTATTATTATTATTATTATTATTTTAAATTTTATTTGCATAACATATGTGTGGGTAATTCTTCAACAATAACCCTTACATAGCTTTCCGTTACAAATTTTTCCCCCAACTCCCCACCCCTCCCCTAGATGGCAGGATATCCACTACATGTTAATTATGTTAAAATACTTGACAAATCGAATATATGTATACATATTTCCAAACTTGTCACTGTTGTGCAAGAAAAATCTTGTCTACACAAACGATATATCAGATAAAGGAAACACAATGTAAGCAAACATCAATCACGGAGTATGAGAATGTTATGTTGTGGTCCACATTTCACATCCCTCTCTCTGGGTGTATATGGCTTTCTTCAGTGAACAATTGGAGGTGGTTTGAAACATTTCATTGTTGAAGGGAGCCATGTCCATCAGAATTGATTGTCATATAGTACTGTTGTTGCCGTGTATAATGATCTCCTGGTTCTGCTCATTTCACTCAGCATCAGTTCATGTAAGTCTCTCCAGGCCTCTCTGAAATCATCTTGCTGGTCATTTCTTACAGAACAATAATATTCCATAATATTCATATACCATAATTTATTCAGCCATTCTCCAATTGAAGGGCATCTATTCAATTTCCAGTTTCTAGCCACCACAAAAAGAGCTGACACAAACATTCTTGCACATGTGGGGCCTTTTCCTTCCTTTATGATTTCTTTGGGATATAAGCCCAATAGAAATGCTGCTGGGTCAAAGGGTATGCACAGTTTGATAACTTTTTGAGCATAGCTCCAAATTGTTCTTCAGAATGGCTGTATCCGTTCACAGCTCCACCAACAATGCATCAGTGTCCCAGCCCTCCCACATCCCCTCCAACATTCATCATTAACTTTTCCTGTCATTTTAGCCAATCTGACAGGTGTGAAGTGGTATCTCAGGGTTGTCTTGATTTGCATTTCTCTGATCAATAGTGATTTGGAGCACCTTTTCATATGACTATAAATAGTTTTAATTTCATCCTCTGAAAATTGTCTGTTCATATCCTTTGACCATTTATTGATTGGAGAATGGCTTGAATTTTTATAAATATGAGACAATTCTCTATATATTTTAGAGATGAGACCTTTATCAGAACCCTTAAATGTAAAGATGATTTCCCAATTTATTGCTTCCCTCCTAATCTTGTCTGCATTGATTTTGTTTGTACAAAAACTTTTTAACTTAATATAGTCAAAGTTATCTATCTGGTTTTCAATTAAGAGTTCCAGTTCTTCTTTGGACATAAATTTATTCCATCTCCATAGGTCTGAGAGGTAAACTATATTACATTCCTCTAATTGTGCATGTCTTATTTATTGCATATTATCTCCATTGACAGAAAGACTGTAAACTTCCAGATGTCAGGTCTCTTTTATATGTTTTTCTGTCCACATTGTCCATATAGTTCTTGGTACATAGTAGGCTTTTGGTCTTTAATAAATAATTGACTGATTTATTAGGTTTATGAAAAAAGACTTGTGTGTGATAACCTGAAGTTTGTCATAGAAGAAAATCTCACCATTTTCCTAAAGATAAGAGACCTTTATTTGGCATATTTTATCTCATAAGGAAAGAAGCTAAACTTTAAAAATACATAAATCAGCATTCATGGGAAGGAGTTCAATGGGGAAGTGCAGTGACTAGAGAAATGAGGTTATAGCCATATCTCCAGAAGGATGGGATATAACTTCAACTTAACCATTGGAAGTGGTGGAGAACCTAGGGCTGGATGACATGATTAAACTCTGTTCCCACAATAGATTAGAATGATTAGAATCCAGATGAGTCAGATCCAAATTCTCAAACTTTGAGGAAGAAGAAATTGAAAATGAAATCAGGAATTAGGATAAGGCTTGGGCATGGACTTGTGCTTTTATTAGGTCTAGGGAACTCCAAGGTGAAAAACTCCTTCCACCAAGGCAGGTTGATATCTTCTCTCCAAGCTGTACAGGATTGCCTAGAACAAAGGCATTAAGTCACTTGCCCACAGTTACCCAATAATTGGGTAGATCCCACTTCAAATTCTTGAAACCAGTTTCTTGGAATTAGATTTTTCTTTTATAAAGATTGAATCGCTACCCAGTGCTTCAAAATTGGGGAAAGAGTTAAATAATAGCTTAGAGGAAAACCATGTGTTTGACATCTTAGATCTTGATGACATGAGATGAAAATATTAATTTATATGGTATTCTAGAAAGTCAGATACAGTTTTATCCCTTTTTATTTCATGACATTTTAAATCTATGTGCAAAAAAACTTATATCCTCTCCTTCCTTCTCTTTTCCCTACCCCCTTACTCTTCTCCAATTAAACATCCATTCTTCTGTAACTGATCCCTTCCTGTTCTGGTGTTGAATTTCTTGGACTATACTACTTATTCTCCATTGGTTATTCTTCAGCTTAGTAGAAGAGACATGGAATTTGAATAGGCCTTACAAGCCATCAAATTCAACCTCCTTTTACTCTACAGATGAGACACCTGGGCCCTAGAGAGATGATCTGATATGCCCAAGGAAATACAGGAATTAAGTGACAGATTTGGCATTTGAAATGAGGTTCTCTGACTTCACAACTGTCATTATTTCCATTTTATTAGATATGGTCCAGCCAGGACAGTGCACACAGTAGAGCTATTACTTCATTGTTTTCAACATGATGCCCATCTTAATGCAAGTTTGCTTTACTTCTCTCAACTGATATGTTACATTATTGATTGATATTGAGTTAGTTAGAGTCCACTGAAACATTGGGATGTCTTTTCACAGGAACTGCTGTTCCTCCATTTTAAAAATTGATTTCTTGGACCCATGTGGGATTTTACATTTATATGTTTTAAAATTCACCTGATTTGTTTTGACCTAACATTCTAGATTGTTGAAACTGCCACCCAATTATATCAACTGTTCCTGATAGTTTTTAATTATCAGCAAATTAGATAAACCTATTGTTGATATCTTTATCCTCCACTTTTCTCCACCCTCAAATATATATTTGGAATTGAAGTAAAATCTGTTCTTTCTCCTTACTTCTGGAAAAGATATGCTAATGAATTGTCTTATGACTCTACCTCCCCTTCTTGAGGCATTCTAGATCAAAACATCCTTTCCTAGCAATGCTTCCTTTATATGAATTATCTTCCCTTATTAGAATATAAATTCCATGAAAGAATTATTTGGCTTCCGTTTTTGTATTCCACAGTCTAACACAATGCTAGAACATATGTTAATCACTTAATAAATGCTCAATAATTCATATCAAGAAAGGAAGGAAGGAAGTAAAGAAGAAAGTAAAAATTTTAATATGATAATTTTCTAACTATATTGAACTTCCAAGTTTCAAAGAAATATGCTTTCTACATTTGGCCTTCTGCAGCCCACACTTTAGAATAACCAGTTTTTCCTGCTGGATCTCTCTCTGATCTGGATTGGATTAATGCAAATTGATGATATGTTTTTCCTCCAGGATGAAGGTACCATTTATCTTTGATAAGAGTATAATGTCCCATGTTCAGATTCTTTTCAATTTCCTGTGGTAATATATCAACCCTCCCTATCTAGAGAAGACAGTTCCTAAAATTTCTCTCCTTTATGTTTTCTCTCTGAAAGCCGGGCCTTGTATTTCCAATATAGGACCATCACTACATTGTTGAAGGAATCTGCCACTAGATGGACAGCTAAATATGTGATCTGCCTCCCAATGGTACATTTACTCATAACCAGCATACTATAAACATCTAAGAAGATAGAATTGGGGGTACAGATACAGCATGATAAATATGGTTAGGTTTCTATCCATTCTTTTTGTGAGTTAATTTCCTGTTTGATGTTACTTTATAGTGGCTTCATGTGTGGATATTTAATGAAGCATTCCCCCCACCCTTTTAACCCCCACCAAAATAAGAAACAGATGAAACTATTTTTTTTCTTTACAAGCCTTCATTTAAATGGAAAAGTTAAGTCTTATATTCAGTCCAAATGTATATAGGGAAGAAAACAGCTAGGGGAGCTTTAAATATTAACAAGAGGAACACACTGCTAAATGATACGGGGAAAAGTGAGAGCGTAAATGCTCAGAATTGCTTTTAGTGGGGAAAAAGCAGCCAGCAGTTGTTGAGAGCTAAAGATTTTTTTTAAATAGACCCAAGTTTAATTGGCAGGACTTGGCATCATTTACAGGAAAATATATTTTATTTATTTTGGTTTAAATATATTTCCAAACACTATTCTAAAATACAGGTCTAGAATGGGGGCAGGACAACACTTGAATGGTTCAGGAGTTAAATTGCTAGTTAACTTTTCATGTCCTTTATCTCTGGTTTACCTCTGATTAAACTTATAAGTTAGATTTATAGAATCAATAGTGTCCCAAGAAAAATCAGGTTATTCCAAAAGAAAGAAAAAATTAGACAGTTGGTTGCCTGCTAAAAAATTTCTTAGAATGAGAATAAAGCAGGAGTTGTATGTAGGACTGTATTGGTAGAGATAAAATTACCTACAGATCATAGATTTTAGAGCTCTTTTTCTTTCTCACTGCCTGCAGAATTGTTAAGTTGGAATAGTGCCTTGATCCCCCAGACTAGTAATATTGGTCCCTTACTTAAATTCACTCATCATATACCTAGTACATTATAGGTCATATAGAGCCATGAGTAACAATTTTCTTAGATTGGATAAGCAGTATGAAAGGCATTCATAAATCACCTTAACTACATTTTACTGATATCTTTTATGTTTATATCATGGTCCTTTCTGCAATTTTCCCACCTATACTTCCTTAACAGAATGATTCCTTTTATTAGATTGCCAATACCTCCTTCAGAATGGGAGTTCATTTTTTTTTTTCACTTTTGTCTTTGCAACTTCAGTGCATTGTATGCATTTACTGGGTATTTTTAAGTCTTTTTTGTTTTCTTTTGTGAGGTGACATTTTTTGTTAAGTTATTTGCCTAGGGTCACACAGCTAAGAAGAATTGTGTCTGAGGCTGGATTTGAACTCAAATCTTTCTGACTACAGGGCCAGTGTTCTATCCACTGTGCCATCTAACTGCTCCCTTTTAGCAGGTATTTAATTAATGCTTGTAGATGGATAAAAAAAGAAGCAAATATGGATCTATTAAACTGATTAGATGTGATTTTTTTATTAAAGCTTTTTATTTGCAAAACATATGTATGGGTAATTTTTCAACATTGACCCTCATAAAGCTTTCTGTTACAAATTTTCCCCCCTAGTCCCCATCTCTCCCCTAAATGGCAGGAAGTCTACTACATGTTAATTATGTTGAAATACTTGACAAATCGAATATGTGTATACATATTTTTACAGTTATCTTGCTGTGAAAGAAAAGTTGGATCTACAAGGAAAAAAATTGAGAAGGGAAACACAATGCAAGCAAACATTAATAGAGAACATGAAAATGTTATGTTGTGGTTCATATTTCACCTCCCTCTCTCTGGGTGTATATGGCTTTTTTCACTGAACAATTGGAACTGGTTTGAAACATTTCATTGTTGAAGAGAGCCACGTCCATCAGAATTGATCATCATATAGTCTTGTTGTTGCCGTGTATAATGATCTCCTGGTTCTGCTCATTTCACTCAGCATCCATTCATGCAAGTCTCTCCAGGACTCTCTGAAATCGTCCTGCTGGTCGTTTCTTACAGAGCAGTAATATTCCATAACATTCATATACCATAATTTATTTAGCCACTCTCCAATTGATGGGCATCCCTTCAGTTTCCAGTTTCTTGCCACTACAAAAAGGGCTGCCACAAACATTCTTGCACAGGTGGGTCCCTTTCCCTCCTTTAAGATCTCTTTGGGATATAAGCCCAATAGAAACACTGCTGGGTTTGCACAGTTTGATAAGTTTTTGAGCATAGTTCCAGATTGCTCTCCAGAATGCTTAGATCCGTACACAATTCCACCAACAATGTATCAGTGTCCCAGTTTTCCCACATCCCCTCCAACATTTGTCATTATCTTTTCCTGTCATTTTAGCCAATTTGAGAGGTGTGTAGTGGTACCTCAGATCAGACATAATGTTATACATGTTGTCCTAATAATCTGGAGTCTCTGCCAATAAAAGTAAACTATGTTAACGGACAGCTAGATGGTGCAGTGGATAGAACACCAGCCCTGGAGTCGAGGAACTAAGTTTGAATCCAGGCTCAGACACTTACAATTTCTTAGCTATATAACTCTGGGCAAGTCACTTAACCCCAATTGCCTCACTAAAAAAAAGTGAGCTATGTCTCATTATCCCTTCTTTGAGATTTTTGTTACTTTTTCAATTACTCAAATTATTTTACTTTCAGTGACCTTTTAAATTAAATTGTTCTTATGCATATTGTTTCCTTGATTGTGTATTTTACTCTGTTTTAATTCATCAAAATCTTCTTATGTGTCTCTGAATTTTTCAAACTAAAATGTTAAGATCTATTCTGAGAAAGCCACAAGTTATATGTACCTTAGCACAGAAATTCATGTAGTGGGAGAAAAAAAAAAAACTTGAGGCTGCTGCTCAGAAAGATACCTCTCTGGACAGAGGAGGGTGAAATTAGGCCTGAGTTGAGCCACATTCCATTGTTATTTCTCTTGTTTCTATTTTTATATATTGATATGATGAAGTCTGGAACTGTGTCAATATGACAGCTAGTGGAGCAAATTGCAACCTATTATAGCTATAATCTTAAAAAAGTTGACTGGGGAAGAAAGTAGTTAAATGACTTGTTCATGGTCATACAACTAACAAATGTCACAGGCAGGATTTGAATAATTTCTTTGTAGCCCCAAATGCAGAGTAGATCATTCAATTTGTCAACCTGCTTCTTTCTGATTATTTTTCTATAAATAATAGATAGGGGAGTGTAGAGCACTAGTCTTAAAGTCAGGAAAACCTAGTTTCAAGTGTCGCCTCTGATGTGTACTGGATACATGACTATGGGCAAGTAATTCATCTTCTCTTTGCCCCCAGACAATTTTCTAAGACTGTAAGTTTTATAAGTAGGTGGGTCCTCACTGGAATTTCCCAACATCACTGAATTGATAGGTTGGGTTAAATAAAACAAGCAAGTTTGATGAGTCAGATCCAAATTCTAGGACTTTTTAAGGAGAAAGAAGTTGAAAATGAAAACAGAAATTACAGTGACAATGTCTTGAAACTGTACCAGTGATTTCATTAGGTACAGGTAATTTCAAGGGGAGAAAACTCTTTCTACCAATGTATGTTGATACTATATGATCGTTTCCATGTTGGTATTTTCTTCAGTAATGTAAATTGTAACTCAGCCATACCTGCTTATCCTGTGTCAGTCTTGTCCATGTCCTATTATGAGTTTCCCATGGGAAAATCATTAATTAAACTGGTGCCATCTCATGATGACCTGATGCCTGATATAAGGAAAATGCCAGTGGACTACTATGTCCATTTGACCAGTCCATCTTTCTTTTCAATTCTATGTTCCTTCAATGATATCTTTTATACAACTACTATTCTATAATTTTTTATTTGTAATAATTTGCACCTTATGCTCTCTATTATGTACATTTGTTGGCTGTTCATTAGAGCCTACTTCAGATTAGGAAATTGAAGAGTAGAGAAGTGAAATGACTTATTCAAAATCACATTGTCAATTGCGGGCAGGATGAAGAAGATCCGACTCTTGCTCCATCCAGTATTCTTTCCCCATTCTGCCTAACAGAACAAGAGGGGAAAATGAACTAGAGATGTTCCAGTATATTTAATATCTACATTTAGAGAAAATGCCCTTAGCCAATGTTTTTACTAGGATGATTGCATTGTATTCACAACCAATTCAGAACCTCTCAGAAATAGTTTCTTTCTCATGTGAAACGGATGATGAGCATTTCAATTTTGTCTTGAAATAATATTTTCATTTTCATGGCTAAACATAGTAACAGGGTAGATAGAGCCTTAGTCTAAACTTAGACATTAATAGTCAGGACTGTTAAATTTGTCGTTAAACTAATTCCTTTCCTGAGAGCAAAACTCTTGCAGAATAAGATGAAACAATCTTTTGTGAGCTGCCAAAGCTCTTGCTGTTAGGTCTATAATTTCCAGAAAATGAAGAGAGTAGTGTGCCATCCTTTACCTCTTGTTCACAGATGATACATACCCCATGCATGGCATGAACATTTTCATAGAAAGGAATGGTGGAATGGAGCATAGGAATAGGGATGGCAAAGGGGGGGGGGATTTCTTCATAGATAATTAGGGATAAAGTAAGGAGTTAGAAGAGTTATTTCCAAGGAGATCAATAACATCTGAAGACTAGGGCTGAGAATATAATATGTTGCATATTATATCACCCACCCTAATGTGGGACTGTCACAAAGTAAATTGTTATTCTTCTCTGACTCACTTACTTAGGCTTCCAAATATAATTCCAAAATGCATAATGAAATGGTCTTCAAACCTAATGCTTTATTCTCGGTCCTCTAGAAGGTCATATTTCAGCACATTAGGATTAGAAAGAACTTTAGAATGTCTTCTAGTCCATCAGCCCAACTCTGCTTTAAACAGGACCACCCTTGCAATAGACCACTCCAAAGTAATTGAGATTTGCCCTATTTTTAAAGACCTTCAAAGAAGAGCCTCTGGCTTTCCTTGGTCATTTTGCTTTCCCCAGGAAAACTGACGGTCATCATTTTGTAGGCCTCATATAATATATATAATGTTTGGACAGCTATATGAAGTATGATTTGGAGAGGAAATAGATTTGAAGTAGGCAGAGTGATTAGGAAGCTATCACATCTAATTAGCAGGAAGAAGAAGATTGATGCATTTATAAGGGATGATGGTTTGTTATAGAACTTGATTGTATCAATTTTTGTTGGGTTTATTTTTGAGAATGTAAGATCCTTCTAAGGATTCCAAGAAGTACAAAGTATTTAGAAAGGACAGAGGTCCTAGTTGGGTTGGTAGTTGTGGTGACAAAATTGGATATCCTAATTTTCCACTGTTTAGCTTAGAGACAATGTGGTACAGTGGCTAGAGTCAACTCTACCTCTCAACTCCATGCATTTTTACTGGTTTTTCCCTGTTCTTGGAATTCTCTTTCTTCACCTCTGTCCCTGGCTTCCTTAAGGTCTTAGCTAAAGTTTTGCCTTTTTTAAAGAAGCCTTTCTTGGTCCTCTTTAATTTTTGTGCCTTCCCTCTTAGCTAGCTTCCCCCAATATCTTGTTTGCACACAGTTGTTTGCATGTTGTTTCTCTCCTTCCACCCCAATCCATTTCTCTATTGTGAGATTTTTGAGGGTAGTCATCCCCAGGGTCACACAATTAGTAGGTGTCAAGAATTTGAAGCCAAATTTTGCAATTTACTTTTAAATCTCCATTTGAGGAAGTAAAACTTAAGACAGAGATATTGTTACATAGAAAAGACTTAGAATTGGATATTTTTTGGTGAAAATCAGTCATGATGTGGTATTCGTTGTATGGGGAAGTTTCATAGGTATCTAGGATCAATATGAAGGATGAAGCTGGGCGGTGAAACAAACACCATGTAGAAAGTAAGGTAAGACTGATCAAAAGAATATTAGAGAGCTTCAGTTTCCTTATCTGAAAATTATATATAATAATGCATCTACCTCAGAGCTGTTGCGAAGATAAAATGAGGTAATACTTGTAAAGCACTCTGTAAACTTAAAATGTTTTTTAAACATTGTTGTCATTATTATTATTATCAGTTGTAGTAGTAGTAGTATGTGATATTTGAATTCAGATGCCCTGATAATAAACACAGTGCTAATTCCATTGTTTCAGCAATCATGAAGATTTTTCATAAGTCTCCTAAGGTCCTATGATTTCTAGATTCCTGGAATATCTATTTGATACATTGAGGACATTCTGGTTTTTGAAATATTTCACAGGGAGCAGTGCAGCTCTAACATAATACCTCTTATTTTTCACCTTTGAATTGTGACCAGTCCTCTACTTTTCAGCCCTTAACTATTTTTGATAGTATCTTTTATGCCCTTCCTCATGTGTGTTACATTTCAATTTGCTGCTGCCAACAATATTCACTTGGGTTTTTTCTATTTGTCTCTTGGGTCTTCATAGGCATGAGGCTTAGTGATCTATGGTGTTCCATCTCATTCTTCAAACCTCTACTAATTTTCTGAAAAGTGCAAGTTATGGTACTAAACACTTAGATACAAAGACAACAATGAAATATATCCTACCTCAGTGTTGCTTTTCCAATGGGAGGATACAATAAAAACCAGACAAATACAATACAAAGTAAAGAATGGGAGGACCAAAGATCAATCCAATAAAGTTTTATTAAGCTTCTGCCATGTGCTAGACACTTTGCTAAGTGCTGAAGATGCGATTAATAAACAAAAAATCTCTCTTATCAAGGAGTCTACAATCTATTTGGAGGGGAGGGGAAGATACTATACATAATAGAAGGCAGGGAAGCAGAGAGAGAAGAGTGGGAATGAAGTTCCATAATGTTAGACTGAGTGGTAGATATGGAGTGGATTAATCCCAGTATACTTTATGCCCTCTATAAAGGAAGGCATTGGGAGGAATTTGGTATTCTGCTGTCCAATCAGAGGGGAGAGGAGGCTAAGGAAAGTAGTATCAGGCTAGGCTTGAGTAACAGTCTGGTGATGAGTCTTTGACAATGAGTTTAACTTGGGAGGTGAAACCAGGGAAAACAGCAGATAAAGAGTAGAGATCAGGCCATTTTCTATAGGAATATCAAAGAAGAGGAAAAAAATTTAATCACATGAAGAATCAGGGAAGGCTTCCAAAAGGAAGTATCACTTAAATAGAATTCTGAAAGAAGATAAAACTTCTAAAGAACATAGATGGAAAGATAGTACATTTCAGGTATGGGAAGTACAATTTGTGCATTTTGTTAAAAAAAATAAAGAAAATACTATTCCAAAGGATGTTTTATTATGTAGAGCTCCCTTGAGGTGAATTGGTTTGGAATTGTCCCTGGGTGTCTGTTGAAATGGAGACAAATAGGATTAGTGACTTGTTCAAAGTCATAGTAATCTGACCAGATTTGTATTCAAGGAGATGAGACTCTGATTCCATACCTGCCATTCTACCCACTGCACCACCTAACTGCCTATCAGTGTCTGGGACTGTCCTCCAAATGAACTGTATGACTTAGATGCTTGAAAGAATGGTCCCTTGGACTAGGGAGTACCGCTTTGTTCATGCCTATAAACAACGACCAGAGACTTGACCAGGTTTTTGGAATTCCTTTCAATCTTATTTCTAAGATTGGAGAGAATGATAGAGCTATAAACAGACCTGTGTCCTTAATGGGAACATTCATGTATAAAATTTCATTATCCATGACATATTGATACCTGCCTGGGGGTAGAAGATATGACTATCAGGCTCCTTTATATGGGCAAAAAATGGACTTGAGCAGCACTGGGGAAGAGAGATAATATCCTGCAGAAACTAATGGGAATATATTCTCACCAACATGATTGAGCAGAGTTAATGGAGAATGTTGAGCCTATGTTAAACCTATGCAGAGGAGAGAGATTCAGATTCTCCAGGTATTGTGATCCTAGAAAGTAACTTTCTAGCCAAAGAGGGGATATTCTTTAAAAAAAATCAGTTTTTATTGATATTCTAATTTTTTATATTATGTACATTTCCCAGTGTATCATCCTCCCTATCCCTGCCAGAGAGCCATCCTTATAATAAAAAATTGAAAAAAATTCACAAAACTAATGAAAATATAAAATTTAGGACATCATATGCAATCTTCCATACCTGTAATCCCCTATCTTTGCAATAAAGAGAAAGAGATGCCTTATTGTATTCCTTCTTTGGTACTAAACTTTATCATTATAAACTTGTAGTATTTAGTTTTGATTGCTTCATTATTTTATTTACTTTTTTGAAGTTGGGTATATTGTTTTATTGATTCTTTTTACTTCAGTTCACATTTATTCATATAAATCTTATCATTCATTTACATATTAATTACATTCCTTTTTTCTTATACAACTGTATTGTTCAATCATATTTTGTACCACAATTTGTTTAGCTATTCTCTATATATGGTAGATGACTTTTTTTTAAATAGTGAATCTTGGGGTAGCTAGATGGCACAGTGGATAGAGCACCAGCCCTGAAGTCAGGAGAACCTGAGTTCAAATGTGACTTCAGACACTTAATATTTCCTAGCTGTGTGACCCTGGGCAAATCACTTAATCCCAATTGCCTCAGGAAAAAAAGTAGCAAATCTTTTCTATTACAAAACATGCCGCTACAAATACTTTCATGCATATAGATCTTCCATTTTTGGTCATTTAACACCTTGGTATGTAAGATTAATAGTAACACCTTTGGATCAAAAAGAATCAACACATTTTTTCTTCGTAATTCCAAACTGAATCCTAACCAAATTGATTAGATAGATTCATACCTCAAATTTGATTTTGTATTTCATTGAATTTCAACTTAAAACATATTGTAGTATCTGCTGTAATATGAAGATATTTTTACAATACCCACAGTCTGTTCATGTGCTTACCTTGCTATAACTCTTCCAACATTAGCTATTCACATCTTTTTTATTTCCTATTTGGCTCAATTATTATTTCTCCAATTATTGGTGATTTTTAAAATTAATTTGCAAACATTTGAAGAACTATTTGTTATTTTTTGAATGACTTCTCTATTACAGAATGATTTTTGCTCTCATATTTTTGTAGTTTCCCATATGTCTTAGACTCTTATCAGTGTATATGACACAAAATTTTCCCAGTTGATAATTTTTCTTCTTGATTGATTTTCATTAATTTCATTCATGAAAAAGATTACATATTTCATAGATATTCAATTTATCTTTTTAAATTACCTTTTTCTATTGATAGATTAAAACTTCAACTCTTAACCATTACTGAAAAAGTCCCTGGAAGTGCCTTCTATTTTTTAATGATATAATTTTTAATATTTCAGTCACATATGAATTTTGACTTTGTTGTGGTATATGGTGTAATATGCTGGTCTCAAACTAATTTATTCCATTTTCTTTTCTAGTTTTCCCAATAATCTTTCCCCAGTGATTTATCAAAAAATGAATTGAAAAGGGAGATATTGAGATAACATTATCTAGGAAATGAGAATCCCCTCTCTTTCACACAAGACACTGGGATTTAGGAACATTGCCCATGTGCTTTTCTCAGTCCCTCCTGTTTTGAGGGGGCAGTGCTGTAGGAAAAGAAGTGGCCCAATCTCCAGGCAGTCTAGATTCTATTTCTCAAGGGAGGGCATTGTGGAATAATGCAGATGATTTTGATAAGGACAGAATGAAGACTCTAAGGGTACTTTCTTATTTATAAAAGTATTTTGAAATACTTTACAAAATTTCAGGGTTCATTCATATTAATTGTCCTCCCAAGTATTCCCAATGAATATGGATTGTCCTCTCCATATAGGTAAAACACTAATGCCTTTTCCTCCAAATCACAGAGCCAAGGACTGAGGATCTGGCAATAGTATCCTGAGAATTTTATCTCCCTGAGCTTTGTTCTGTCCTCTCTGAGACCAGATAAGTGATAACTGGATTTCTCTCACACTATTTATCCCCTGTTACCAGTCCAGTAGAAATAATTTGTTTTGAGGAAAAAGATACTGAACAACAAACCACAGAATAAATTAACATAAATAAATCAAACAAATGTGGTGAGGCCTATCAATAAAGGCCCAGATAAATCTGACATTAGATATGCAGTGTCAGGATGCCCCATGGCTGCAATGGGGCACCTCTCCTGATTCTCAGAAGTGCAGGCAGTTCATATCAACTAATTACTGGCACAGGATGTCTTTTTGCAGGAAAATATGTCAAATGTCACTAGCACATTAACACTTGTATTATTTCCTTATAAAAAATCCATAGCCCATTTAAGAAATACAATTAATATTAAATATTCTATTGGCTGAATCCCACACAGATGCTAATGGTAATTTGGAAAGAGCCTTACATTTTATAACTTTGCCAGTGATTTTTCTTTTCTTCACTATGAAAAAACCAAAAAAAAATCTCTGCTTGATATTCTCTCTCTCTCTCTCTCTCTTTCCTCTAGTTTCTCTTTTTGAGTCTCTCTATATCTGTCTCTGTATCTCTTTTAGTCTCTCTGTGACTCTGTTTCCCTTTACCTCTTTCTGTCTCTTGCTTTTTCTGTCTCCTTTTTTGTTCCTATTTCTATCTGTATCATCTACAAATCTTATCTGCAAATATCTTGTGCATTTTTAAAGTTTAAAGTGGAAGACGAAAGCACTTCTCCAGATGATCCATGCAAAAGAATATTTTTGAGCCAAGTTCAGTCAGATGATGACTAGTTTGGCTGAGGAGGCAGCCTTGATCAATTCATAGGCTACAAAGGTAGATTATATACATAACACCATTAATCCCAAACAGATAAAACTGAGAAAAGCCTGAGAGTTTTAATAGTATGGAAGAATTAACTAAGAATAGTTCCCCATTTTCTGTCCCACTGAAGCAATAGTTAAGTTCTCTGCTACCACATGGGAATATATATAACTTTATATTATTTCTGAAGATATTTATCTTTGCTTAAGGTCACTTGTCTGATAGAAGAGATTAAGGTTGACAAATGTCTTGAGATAACCTGACCAAGGTATAATTGTCCCTATAAAATTTCTGGAGTAATTTGTAGCATAGCAGAGCCAATAGAAAATTAGAGTAATACCTTTATCAAGCCTAAGAAAACTTAGGAGATCCATAGGAGAGGTTTGTATCACTGCATGCACATACAAGCCCAGACTTTGCTAGAAGTGGGTGCAATTGGTGCTGATTGGAAACTCTGTTGTTTATAAGTCATTCTAGGGCATAGTTCCAGGCAGAGAGAAATGCTTGTGATCATTCACAAAAGAGCAGGGGCCATGGTCCCAATACTAGGACCAAAAAAAATACTAGCACTTGTGACTGAAGGGGAGTAGGGATCCTTCCAGGGAAAAAACCAGAATGCAGACCATAAAAGCAGTGGCCATACATCTCCCAGTCTAACACCACCTTGGAAGCACATTTCCAGAACTATCTCTAAAAACAGCAGAAAAAAAAACAAAAACAAAAACCAACCAACCAACCAAACAAAAAAAAACCTAAAGCTAGTAGAATGCCCCCCCATCCCTAAGTGATTAGATCCCAACTTTAACATAAAATTGAAAACCATAAGATAGAAATGATCAAACAACAGCAAAAATAACTTGACCATAAAGAACTACTATGGTGGCAGGAAAGATCAAGACATAAACTTAAAAGAAGACAGCAATGTGAAAACAGATATAAGCAAAGCCTTAAAGACAAATGCTAATTAGAACCAAGACCATCAAGAATTCCTAGAAGAATTAAATAAAACAATAAAAGTGGTAGAGAAAAATTGGGAAAAGAAATTAGAGTGATACAAGAATATTTAAAAAAATAATTTACAGGTTGGTTAAAGGGGCACAACAATTCACTGAAGAAAAGAACTCCTTAAACAGTAGAATTGGTCAAAGAGGAAAAAAGGTACAAAAGTTCACTAAAGAAAATTATTCCTTAAATATTAGAATTGGGCAAGTAAAAGGTGACGATCCCATGAGACTTTAAGAAACAATAAAACAAAGTCAAAAGAATGAAAAATTAGGAAAAAATAGGAAATATCTCATTGAAAAATCAACTGATCAGAAAAATAAATTGAGGAGAGATAATTTAAGAAATATTTGACTATAAAAAACATGATACCAAAATCCTCTGCACATCATATTTCAAGAAACTTTAAAAGAAAACTGTCTTGACATCTTAGATCAACAGTATAAAATAAACATGAAAGAATACATTGATTGTATCCTGAAACAGATCTCAAAATGAAAACTCCCAGCCAAGCAGCAGACCTTTCAGGTCAAAACATATTACAAGTAACCAGAAAGAAGCAATTCAAATATCATGGAGCCACAATCAAGATCACACAAGAGTTAGTAGCTTTCCCATTAAAGAATGGTGGGCTTAGAATGTGTTATACTAGAAGTCAAAGGAACTAAGGTTACAGCCAAGCTAAACTGAATAGAATTCTTCAGGAAGAAAAAATACATTTAATGGAAAAGAGGATTTTCAAGCATTCCAGATGAAAAAATTGAATAGCAAATTTGACTTTCAAATACAAAACTCAAGAGAAACATAAAAAAGATTAATATGATAAAGTAATCATAAGAAACTCAATGGAGTTAAATTATTTGTATTCCTATATGGGAATATGATATATGTAACTCCTAAGAATTTTATCATTATTAGGAAATTTAGAAGAAGTCTATATAAACAGCAGGCATGGGAATGAAACAATTAAGTTGCAATGATCTCCAAAAAAATATAGGGGTGAGAGAGAAAGATGCCCTAGGAGAAGGCAGAAGGGAGAAGTAGGATGGGGAAGATTTTCTCACATAAAAAAGGCATGTAAGGAAGAACTTTTATAGTAGAAGATGAAATGATGTGGAGTGGAGGGCAATATTTGAATTTCACTCTCATCAAAATTCATTGAAAGAGGGAAATATATATGTTTGTGTATATATATATGTGTGTGTGTGTATGTGTGTGTGAATATGTATGCATATGTGTACTCAGTTGGAGACAGAAATTCATATTACTCAATAGGGAAATAGGAGAAGGAGATAAGAGATGTGGCAAGGCTCAGTGTGATGAAAGGAAAGACAAATTAATAGAGGCAATGGTCAGAAGCAAAACAGACTTTTTAGGAGCGACAGAATAGAAAGAAAGAGAAGGATAAACAGAAGAAAACATAATGGACACAGTAATCATATATGTGAATGGAATGAACTCAGTCATAAAATGGAAATGGATAGCAGAATGGATTAGAAACCAGAGTCCAACAACAGGTTTCTTAAGTAAACAAGACACATAAAATAGAAGGACTCACAAACAATTAAAATAAAGGGCTAGAACAGAATCTATTATGCTTCACCTGAAGTAATGGGTAGCTGTGCATGATCTCAGATAAAGCACAAGCAAAAAATGGAACTAATTGAAAGAGATAATCAGGAAAACCACATTTTGCTAAAAGGTATCATAGTGAAGTGATAAAGAAAATTTACAGTAAATTTCTATAAGAAAAGGCCCGATTTCTCAAATATATAGGAAACTGAGTCAAATTTGTAAAAATGAGAGCCATTCCCCAGTTCATGGGTAGCCAAGGTATATGAACAGAAAATTTTCTGAAGAAATTAAAGCTATTTATAGTCATATGAAAAACTGCCTTAAAGCACTAGTGATTAAAGAAAAGACAAATTGAAATATCTCTGAGGTACCACCTCATACCTATCAAAAATGGCAATTGCTGGATTGGATGTTAGAAAGTAGGTACATTGACGAGTAATAAAATGATTCTGGATAATTATCTGGAACTGTGCATACTATTTGGCCATCAGTATCACTGCTTGATCTGTACCCCAAAGACATTAAATAAAAAGGAAAAAAAAACTACATGTGCAAAAATATTTATATTGACTCTTTCTGTGATGATAAAGAATTGGAAAGTGAGAGGATACTTATCAATTGGCGAATGGTTGAGTAAGCTTTGACATGTAGTTTATAGTGAAGAACTACCATGACATATAAAACAACAAGGGAGATATTCATAAACACATCGTAAAACCTATATGACCAGATGTGAAATGGATAAGAACTACTGGGAGATCACTGCAATACAATGATGATCAACTGGGAAAGACTTGGATATTTGAATCGATATATTGATCCAAAATATTTCCAAAGGACTTATGATGAAAAAATGCTATCTATAGTAGATAAAACCCTGATGTATAATTTTCTCACTTTATTTTTTTTGCTAGTAACTGCCTGTTAAATGTTAAAAATAAAAAATAATGAATTAAAAGAAAAAGGAAACAATATATATGATAGTTACAGCTCAGTCATATAAAGGAAAATTTTTTCATCAAAAGATATCAGAATTCAGATCAGTGACCAATCTCAACTCCAGAGGGGAAAAGGGTCTATAAATGGTACCAGCTATGTGCCTGAAACTGTGCTAAATGCTTTTTAGAAATATTGTCTCATTGGATTCTCATAATAACCATGGGAGGTAGGTGCTATTATTATCTCCCTTATAGTTGAGAATATCGGGGAAGAATTTTTACTGCGGCAACTCTTAAGGAAGATCCATAAGGTCATTCTCATAAAGAATGGCATCATTCTTTCGATTACTATTTCTAGAGGGTATGTGTGTGAGTGTGTGTGTGTGTGTGTGTGTGTGTGTGTGTGTGTGTGTAGTGGTCATAGATAAGCATAGATCTTAGATAAAGCTTCAGGGCCAATGGATGGGTGGATGGTTAGATGGAATGTGAAGCAGAACATTGATTAGTCTAGAACCAGCTAGATAGAGTGATCTAGAATTCTAGATCAGGCTTCATTCACTCACCCAGGATTCAGGATGGCTCAGTCTCAGGATAGGATTTTCAAATATGATTAGATATTAGAACAAGCTTCATCCTTTGGGTCACAATGGAATATTTATTTGAGCTGTGAAAGTAAACCAATGCATTGTCCCTACTCCTTCCCCAACCATCCGACCCAATCCATCATGTTCAGAAGTCTGGCAGCTGCATTTGTGTTGGATGGCACTGACCAAACTCTTTTTATGCAAGATTCCTGTACAGAGAATTGTGGAATTGCCTGGGTAGGATCAACAGTGCAGCCTCTGATCCATTTGTTTCACATTCCCAAGAGGGCCCCATATTCTGGTGTGACTTTGGGCTATTTCCTGATGACTCACTGGGAGGAAGAGAAATGAAAGCGGAGGCTGCGTAAGCACAGCCTCATGGGGGGAAAATTCCTCTTTAAATCAATTGGATTTTCTGAGTTGTTGTTTTTTTGGAAATGAGATCTAACTCTCCTGTAGTTTTCATTTAAGGAGCTCAAAGATCTTTGAAATTCTTATTTATTTTTATCAGATACCTATAAAGTTGGTAGTTCTGAAGCATGACACAACACATTCAACAATTAAGTAAATAATAATAATAATGATACTGATATTAATAGATAATAATGGCTAACATTTACATGGGGTTTCAGATCTTTTTGATTTATTTGAGTTTAACAACAAGACTATGAGACTAATACTATTATTATCCTCATTTTACATTTAAGGAAACTGAGACTGAAAGGTTAATTGACCTATTTAGAGTTGCACTTTTAGTAAGTATCTGAGGCTAAATTTGAATTTATCTCTGATTCTAGGTCCATTGCTGTATGCATAGTATCTCCTGGCTACCCACTTCATAGTTAATATTAGTATATTGAAATGTAGAAGGCATAATCAATAGAATACCATACTTAGGGTTATAAAAATATTAAAGTCCTGATCCTAACATTTATTAAATATTCACATATTTACTATGTGAAAAGTCATTTGAAATTGTAGGTAACTCAATCTCTGAGAGCTTCTGGCAGTACCCTCTAACTTTTCTGCTAAGTTACAGATGAGTTGCAATCTAAATTGCTATAGGTCATTTCCATACCAAGATTTCCATCAGCCAAATATATCAGAAATCCTTTAAATATTTACAGAATAATAGGTGAAGAACCCCAATACAGATAGTGGTTAACAAAGTATTTTTTTAAAATAAAGAGCAACACAGGGAGGTGAACTGTTTTATTTTATAATCCATATATACAGCATTATTGTCCCTTATATATATGTGTGTGTGTTTATAGATGAAAATGAGGCAAAAGAGTGAGATTACTTGCCTAAATCTTAACAGCTACTAAGTGCTTAACTTGGATTCAAATCTAGGTCATAGTATTAAAGATTATTGGATATAGAGTAGAAGGGACCTTGGAGATAATCTGATTAAAATCCTCACTTTGCCAAAAAGGCTGAGGTGCAGAATGGTCAATTGTCTTTTCCAAGGTTTTATATAGACTCTGAATTGTAGAGGAAGAATTCAAACTGAGATTTTTTCTCTATTCCCAAATCCCAAGTATTATCTCCATTCCAATATGAATATTGTTAATCCTAGGATCAACACAGAATGGACAAATACTATAGATAATATGATATGATGGAAATAGTATTTAGCTTGGAATCCCAAATTAAAACCTCAGTTTTCTCATCTATAAAATAAAAGTGGTTATCCTAAATGACTTACTAAGATCCTTTACAGCTCCAGATCTATGGTTCTGTGAATATAGTTTTTAAAGTACAGGATGTCCCAAAAGTTTTAGTGTAGATTTAAAGCTACACTATGATTTTGGAAGACCTCTGCTACAACGGCTTTTTCTTGATTTAGAATACATGGTACTATGTTCAAGTCACAGAACCCATTTTGCCTGTATATCTCACAAGCAGTCATCTTTTCCACTGGTCTCCCCAGTCTGTCATGCTCTCTTGAATGATTTTACCCATTTTGTCAATCACCCAATAAAGTTTAGGGACCATGTATCAAACATGATAGAAAGAAATTACCCAGAAAATCCATCCACATAGATAGTCCTTGCAAAATGGAAAGTCCTTGTTTTCCATCCAATAAGATTTATTGGCTCTGACAGTGGGTCAGTGAATTAGACTAGACAACAAAGACACAAGAGTCTCCCTTTTCTCTGTATGGAAATGATCATTCCCTGGGAAAGTTCACTGCCAGTGTATGAGAAATTGAGATGATGTGTTCCCTCTCATTTTCCATAGGGGAATGTGGAATCATGGGAAGACTGTACTGATCAGGCAAACTCATCTCTCCTGTTATTTACAGCTGTCAGAAGAGTTAGTACATAAAAATTTAGAATCCCACAGATGATAATTTGAAAGATTAGGGTATAGATTACGAAGATGATTTTTATTTGTCCCATCACTGGGAAGATTTAGAATAGTATTAAAAATGAGTCCGTGATGACCAATGTTCTTTCTGAGATGAATTCTCCAATGAATCAGCTTGCTCATGCAAATATTGATTTTCCCGAGTGATTTAGCAATGATTCTTCCTAAACCATTCATAATAATAATCATAATCGTAATAATAGCCACAAATTGTACATTTATGCA
The DNA here is from genome assembly GCA_023553655.1 of Myrmecobius fasciatus. Classification (NCBI taxonomy): domain Eukaryota; kingdom Metazoa; phylum Chordata; class Mammalia; order Dasyuromorphia; family Myrmecobiidae; genus Myrmecobius; species Myrmecobius fasciatus. The sequence goes on from JAJPUD010004057.1 coordinate 106,604, forward strand.
ATGGTTTTAGCTTTAGAAAGTGTTTTACATACATCTATTATTCATCTGTTCAGCTTATCCCTTTTGGTTGTGTAAGTATGTTGTAATATGTATTTTTTTCTCAATGAAAAATACAGAATAAACATTTTTTGGTAAAAATGGAAAAATAATTTTGTGATGGATCTAATTGATAACTTAGCTAAAATATTTGCATCAGGATCGAACATGGATCATGGTCTTGATTCACTTCTTCAATCCTTCCTTGCTCATATTGTTCCCCTTCTTCATTTTTCTATTTACATATGCTATACCCCTCTTTCAGGATCCAGCTTAAGTCCTGTCATTTTGGGAATTTCATCTATAATAACCTAACCATTTTCCTTTCTTTGAATTCCTATAACCACTTAAACTCTTTCCCCGCAGTTTCTTCATCTGTAAAATGAGACTAATGGTATGATTTATTTCCCAATGTTGTTGCAACAATAACATGAGATAATATTTGTGAAGTTCTTGGGAAAACTTAGTATTATATAAATGCTAGTTATTTTTATTGTTGTTTCTATTATTACTACACTTTCCCCTATATCTATTACGTATGGATATGATACCTCAAATTATTGTTTAACCTTTGTGTACCGATCACAAATTAAAGTATGTTTGCCTACCTGCTACATTATAGAAAAATGATATAAGGTAAGAATTCACACAGAGGTCAGATGAAGCAATATAAGGACACTTTCAAGGTCTCTCTGAAGGACTTTGGAAGTAATTGCATATGGCAAGCCCTGGCACAGGACAATTTAACGTGTTCTAATCATATCAAAGAAGATGAACAATAGCTCAAAATGACTACAGGATACACAAATTTAGAGATATCTTCACTCTAAATCTTCAAGTGGACTATTTGTATCTGACCTGTGATAGAAGTTTGTATTGGTCTGTTTGGTCAAGGTCAGACACCTTGTATCTGGACTCATACATGGTGATGTCATTTTCAATCAAATGAGAACAACATCTGACTAACCATACTCTGTTTCTCTCTGTGTCTCTCAGTGTCTCTGTCTCTGTCTCTCTCTCTTGCTTTCTCTCTCCATTTATCTGTCCCTCTGTCTCTGTTTGATCTCTGTCTCTCTCTCTGTTCCATCTTCCCAATTAAAATGTGAATTCTTTGAAGATGAAGATCATGTCTTATTCTTCTTCCTATCAACTATGTCTAGCAAACTATATTTTTCATATAGTCACTCTCTCAGTGTATCAGAGGATATACCTCTTCATGACAAGGTATGTCTTGCTTACAGAACTTCCTTAATAGTGCCATAGTAGATATATTTAAACAATGAATTAAAGATTGGATCATTTGGTCTTCATAATATTTGGGTAGACACTAAAAACTCAGATAATGTAAAATTTCTATATTACTGAATGACAGTCATGTTTATAAAAATAATTAGATAGGACTTTTGTAGAAAGCTCAATCCTCAAACTAGAAAATGTATATGAATATTATGAGACAATAGGATAAGAGAGGGAAGGCTGGGAGAAATCTTATTGATCAGGTGTTTAATCTCCTGATTCTATAGAAGATGGAATTGAGGTCCAAAGGGGTTAAGTGTTTTGCTTAAGATCACACAAGCAGATAGTAAGAGGAAACAGCCAGACTGAGACTGCAATGCAGGTCTGCCCTTTTTCCTCCAGCCCAGAACTGCCTCATTCACAAAAAAGTCTTTGAAACCCAGAAGCTGATAAGGTGACATAAACAGGATGTAGATATCTAAAATGAGTTCAAGTCTATAGTTTTGGACAAATTACATCTAAGGCTACTGCAGAAACATGCTGATATGACCATAGAACCATCCCTGGTGATCATAGAAAATGAAAGCTGGTGTCAGAAAGCTGGAGGAAGACACATTTCCAGAAAAGAGAAAACAAATACTTCCAGAAATTACAAACCAGTAAGCTTGAGGTTACTTATTTTTTTATTTATTGTTTTCTTGGCCTCTATTTACAAATATATCACTAATCCTTCACTTACCACAGCAACTTATGTCTTGTAATAGAAAACAGGAGAAAAATGAAAGCTATCCACAAAACTTACCAACACATTCAGTGAATCTGACAGTACATACAGCATTCTATAGATATAGCACCCAAAAAAACTCCTCTTCAGTGAAGACAGAGATGCATTTTCTTATCTTTCCTTAAGGCACAAACTTGATCATTATAATTAGTTTAGTTTGATTTTCCCTCTACCTTTCCTCCCCCCCTTCATCTTTCCTCCCTTCCTTCATCCCTCCTTTCCTTCCTTCCTTCTTCCCTCTCTTCCTTCCTTTTTTCCTTATTTTCTTTCTCCCTCTCTCCTTTCTCCTTCCTTCCTTCCCTCTTTTCTTCCTTCCTTCCTTTCCTTCCTTCCCCCTTTCCTTCCTTCCTTCCTTTCCTTCCTTCCTTCCTTTCCTTTCTTCCTTTCCTTCCTTCCTTCCTTCCTTCCTTCCTTCCTTCCTTTCCTTCCTTCCTTCCTTCCTTCCTTCCTTCCTTCCTTCCTTCCTTC
>JAJPUD010004057.1:109227-144684 GCA_023553655.1 Myrmecobius fasciatus
CCTTCCTTCCTTCCTTCCTTCCTTCCTTCCTTCCTTCCTTCCTTCCTTCCTTTCCTTCCTTCCTTTCCTTCCTTCCTTTCCTTCCTTCCTTCCTTCCTTCCTTCCTTCCTTCCTTCCTTCCTTCCTTCCTTCCTTCCTTCCTTCCTTCCTTCCTTCCTTCCTTCCTTTCCTTATTTCAGTTATGTTTTCATAGATATGATTTTTTTTGTTTTCCTGGTTAATTTTATTTCACTCTGCAACATTTCATCATCACAGCACCATGCTGCCATTTTTTTTTCCTGTGATTGGTTTATTTAAGATCTGTAGATGGTATTCTATTAGTTCCTGCTTTCTTGATAAGGATTATGAGCAAGAGAAGGAGATATGGACAAGATGTTAACACTACAATTAGATGTAATTCAATATTCAAATATGCACAATAGACATACATACATGCATTTACATATGGATGTATGTATAGGCAAGCACATATCTATACTTAGTGTTTAACTTTTTCTATATTTCTGTCTATATCTACATAACATAATTCTAAGCTGAATTGTTAGAAGCATACTGTCAAAGCTCAAGTGAATACTCAATTGCACTCTGCCCTTATTGAATATTACCTAAAAGACTGCATTGAGCTCCTGTCTGTTGAGTGGCAAAGGGAGTTTATATCTTGTGTTCTTCCACAAGGAAGCAGTACAATAAATAAGTGGAAAGCACAGAAGAACAGATTTCAGCTCTATATAAGAAAGAACATTGTAACAGGCAAAAGTGTCTCCAAAGAGAATGTCAAGTTCAGGCTGACTTTCATGAGAAATATTCAAGCAAAGAATAGATGGTCATCTACCAAGGATGTTGTGGAAGGGATTCCATTGTTAACTGGGAGATTGGACTGCTGAAGTTACTTCCAGATCTAGAATTCCATGATGCTTGGGAATGACAGTTATAATTATAGCCCATTTTTAGCACATTTAATAGAGTGGCTCTGAAGTAAAAGGATCTGGGTTCAAATCTCATCTTTGTTACATATTAGCTATATGACAAATAATTTAACCTTTTTATGTTTCCATTTCTTTATCCGTAAGATAAAGGGGATTTCTATTGATTCTCTAAGGTACTTTCCATTTCTAATTCATTGATTCCCTAATAAATAAAATCACACGCCATTCAATGTGAAAGATACAGACAGAAATTTCATTATTTGGAGGGGGTTGGATTTAATCTGGCCCTAGATGACAAAACTATGGGCAATAGCTAGAAGATACAAAATGTCAAGATTGTACTTGATTTGGCACAATTTCAGTTGTTCAAAAGTGAAATGGGGTCCTCAGGAATAGTGGGCTCTCTTTCTCTTAAAGTCTTCAAGAAGAGCTTCGAGATCTACCTTGTTGAACTATGTTGTAGTGAGCATTATTTTTTTTTGCGAGGGGGGCATTTTGTAGTAGTTCTTATTTATTTATTCTTGGTCTAGATGTTGGGATTTCAATGATGTACATAATAGTGAGAAAGTTCCTTTTGCTAATGAAGATCAGAAAGCATCTGGTAACGTAGAGGCTTCTGAAGTTAACTAAAGCACTGAGAGGTTAATGACTTCCAGCATGGCACAGCCTTTATGTGCTATTATGGGGCATGAACCCATGATTTTGATGCCAAAGCTAGTTCTCTATCCATTATGTCTTGCTTTTTCTCTCTACTTATTATTATATCATACCAAGACAATCCATCATTTGTTATTTACATATTAGCACAGGGCCAACATTTATTCTGCAGTTTTGGTTCTCATTGAATCATCCCTTTCACTTATAATGGGTTTTTATATTGAACAATCAGTACAAGGGATTAATACATAGCAAGCACTGAACATATCATAAGTAGCAGAGGAGAGTGTGGTCTTTTCCATGTTATTAGGTTGCTCTTAGAGAAGCTGGATGGGTTTGCATTTGGTTATTATGTGATTAATTTCCTGGCTCATGTTTTACTGGAAATTGTTTTACTGAGTCTCACTCAAAGTCCCGTCAAACACTTGCCCCTCCTGTTCCATTAACTTAAGAAGCTATTACTCCCAGCACTCACCCTAAGATTTGGGTACAAAGTGTTTTTCAATTCACTCATTCTGGTAACACTGAGGCTTACAGTTCAGTTCATTCCAACTTCCTGGTTTTGATTCACATGGACTATTTAGGAACAGTCCACAGTGTAACAATTCTATAATAGCTTGTCCATGCAGAGTCAAAGAATCTTAGGATGGAGGAGTAATCTCAAAAGCTACCTAATTCAATCTGTACTTGACTGTACTTTTAGCCAGTGTGTATGAATATGAATCATAGAGGTTTCTAACATGACTCTCTTACCTGTGCTCTCCAAATTCATCATTAGGAATGATAACATCATTCCAGAAGGAGGAAGGGAGAGGGAAGGATGAAGGAGGGAGGGAGGGAGGGAGGGAGAGAGAGAAAGAGAAAGAGAGCGAGAGAGAGAGAGAGAGAGAGAGAGAGAGAGAGAGAGAGAAAGACAGAGACAGAGACAGACAGAGACAGAGAGACACACAGAGAGAGAAGCAGACAGACATACACATTCAGAGACAGAGATAGAGAAAAACACAGAAAGACTGAGAGACACAGAAAGAAAAAGAGAGAGAAACAGAGAAACAGAGACAGAGATAGACAGACAGAGAGATAGGTAGACTGAAAAATAAAGACACAAATAGAGAGAAAGACAAAGAGAGACAGAGACAGAGACAGAAACAGACACACAGAGAGAGACACACACAGAGACACACACAGAGACAGAGCAGAGACAGAGAGACATAGACAGAGATATAGAGATAGAGACAGAGAGATAGAAAGACAGAGAGACACAGAGAAAGACACATACACACAGAGTGAGAGAGAGAGAGAAACAGACAGACAGACAGACAGAGACAGATAGGGAGAGAGACAGAGAGACACACATAGAGGGAGAGAGAGAGATAAACAGAGAGACTCACACAGAGACAGAGAAAGACAGAGAGACACAGAAAGAGACAGAGACTGAAAGAGAGAGACAGAGAAAGACACAGAAAGAGAGACACACAGAGAGACAGAGAGAGACAGACAGGCAGAGATATACAAAGAGATAGAGATAGAGACAGAAAGACAAAGAGAGACAGAAACAAGCAAAGAAAGATAGACATAGAGTCAAAAAGGGGCATAGGGATTGAGACTGATAAAGAGTGACATAGTAAGGTATAGAGATAGAGAGATAACATATATGTCACTATTCTCATCACTATTCTTATTATATTTAAACTGAATATTCTTAAGATTGTCATAGATTTCTCACTAAAGCTGGTCTCTTACACAGCTCTGTCATCCTCATCTCACAGAATCTGGAAGTGATGATGATGATAATGATAGTTAAAACAGCATTTTAAAGGCTAAAAGATAGATTGCATCTATTATCTCATTTGATCTTCACAGCAACTCTGGAAGGTCGGTGCTTTTGTGTATGATGTATATGTGTGTGTATCTATATGTGTACAATATAGTTAATGGTATAATTGTATATTCAGACTCCAATCCAGACTGGGAAAGAAACAGTAGCATCCTATGCCCCACAGAACAATAAGGGAGATAATAAGGCACCAGCAGGTATGAGAACTGTTTCTGCTTCAAGAATAGGAGACTAGTTGAAGTAGCTATTGCCTACTTGCTTAAGAGAGTGAAAACTATCCTATTTAGATCTGATATGGTCAGCAAGCTTGTTGTCTTCCTGGAACACATAAGGGGGTATATAGAATGCTAAGAAAGATTAAACTTGCTCACAGCTACTGATTCATATGGATAGGGGACTGATGATACTGCCAGAAGAAAACTGGAATGGCATTCTAGTGACTTTGAAATACTGGGTTGGAATCTGAAGTCTTTGAAGATCTAGGTGATGTCTTCATCGCTTTTCCTTGGTGATGTTTTGTAATTTAAAATATTTAATTTTTATCAATTAATTATAATTATTAATTAATTAATAAATAAATTAAATTAATAATTTAATTTTAAAATAAAATATATTTCTACATCAGCCACGATGTAAAAAAGAAGAAAACTAAAGAGAAAAAATGTGCTGAAATCTGCATTCTGAGTCCATCAGTTCTCTAACTGGAAGTGAATAACAGTTTTCTAATCATGGGTCCTTTGAAATTTATCAGAGGATTAAATCTTTCATCATGAATCATTTTCACAATATTGCTGTTATTGTATAGAATTTTTTTGGTTCTGATTGTTCCACTTTGTATCATTTAACAAAATTCATCCCAGGTTTTTCTTTTCTAAAATCATTCTCTTCATCATTTATTGAAACAAAATAATATTCTATCACAATCATATATTATGACTTGTTCAGCCATTCCCCAATTGATGAGCATCCTCTCAATTTCATTTTTTTTTTGTCGCTATAAAAAGTTTCCTTTGTAGCACATTAATGAAAAAAAAAGAAAATAAATAGCAAAATGGTGCTATAAATATTTTTCTATCTATGAATTCTTTTATTTTTAGTTCTTTGGGATACAGACCTAGTTGTGATCAAAGAGTATGTAGAGCTTTATAAACTTTTGGGAAAATTGTTCTCCAGAATGATTGGACCAGAATGAATGGGCCAATTCATAACTCTACCAACAATGCTGAAACAGTATACCTGTTTTTCCAAATCCCTTCTCATATTTTTTTCTTTCCCTTTTCTATCATCTTATCCATGCTGTTTGATGGTACCTCAGAGTTGCTATTATTTGCTTTATTTTAAATAATAGCGATTTAAATAATTTTAAATGACTTGATAACAGACTATTTCTGAAAACTAACTTTTCATATCCATTGAGCATTTATTAATTGGGAATGACTATAAATTTGATTCAATTCCCTATACATTTGAGAAACAAGGACTTTATCAGAGAAACTTGTTGTAACTCTAACAATAAGAATAATAATTGGAGAATTCATATATCTTCACAATAACACTTTGAGGTCAGTGCTATTATTATCTTTTTTGACAGAGGAAGAAACTGGGTTTGAAAATGGTTGTGACTTTCTCAAGATTACATAGCTAGCATGTATCTGAAGCATGATTTGAACATCAGACTTTCTCATCCCAATGCCAGTGCTCTTCTCTCTCTCTCTCTCTCTCTCTCTCTCTCTCTCTCTCTCTCTCTCTCTCTCTCTCTCTCTCTCTCTCTCTCTCTCTCTCATACACACACACACACACACACATATGTGTGTGTGAATGAGTGTCTAATGAATCTTGTTAGGAGTAGATAAGTGGTGCAGTGTACAGAATTATAGAATTCTGGGTCTAGAGTCAGGAAGATTAATCTTTCTGAGTTCAAATCTGGCTTCAGACACTAGCTGTGTGATGCTGGGCAAGTCATTTAATTTTATTTGCCTCAGTTTCTTCATCTGTAAAATGAGCTGGAGAAGGAAATGGCAAACCACTCCAGTATCTTTGCCAAGAAAACCCTAAGCAGGGTCACAAAGAATTGCACATGACTGAAAAATGATTGAATTTAACATATCAATCTTATTAGGGTACTTTCCTAGAATATGTAGAGATATAAAGCTTACTTTTTAGTATGTCCTAGGTCTGGTATGATTCAATTTCCTTTTTTTTTCTTGATTTATTTATTTTCTTCTATCCCTTTGTCCAGATTCTGTTCCTCCAAAGCTTTAGATCCAGACTTTTTTTTTTCAAGTCCTATTTTTGCTGTCTCCTTTTGTGAGAAACTTTCTGTTTTCATTTTTGAAATGTTTTCTCTTGATTTCATATATTGACTATTGACTACCACTTTTTCCATTATCTCCTCTATATCTCATCCCTACCATCTATTAACTTTTCTTCCAATCCTGATAATGATAGCTACTTCAACTACCATGTGAATTTTGGTTGTACATCCCTTCCTAGTCATTGTCTGTTTGTGACAGTTATGAGGAAGGATAGGGAATTTTGAGACTTGAACTTTGCCTTGATGGAAAGATATGAAATACATGAACAGAATAAAAAGATGGAAACATGGACTAGACCACAGTTCAGTTAGATTTGGAAGTAGCTGGATTGCTGAACTCAAAATGGACATTAATGGTTCCAAGTCAGCTTGGATGGTATTCTGCAGTGGATTGCTCCAGGTAACTGTGTTTGATGCTGTGCTGTTTTAACAGTTTAGTAAATGTAAAGACAAAGCCAGTATTCCTATCAAATTTACAGATGTCACAAAGCTAGAAAGAATAACACATTGATTTATAGAATAGGTGTCTAAAAAGACATTGAAAAGTTAGAAAATTGTTCTGGATATAATAAGATTAAATTTAATAGGGATACATATAAAATGATAGATTTGAGTTAAAAGAAATCAATGGCACTAGTACAAGATAGAAAAGGCAATACTTTGAAAAAGGACCAGACTTTTAGTGAGCTTAAAGTAAATTAAGTATATCAACAGTGTCATGGCATTTAATGACAAGACAGACAAAAAAAATCTAAGATAAACTTAGGTTGCAGTGAGAAAGGCAAAGATTTTAGCAAGAAATATGGGATAGCAGTACTTCCCCCTATTTTGTTCAAATTATATTTGTAGTGATGTGTTCATTTATGGCCACTATATTTTAGGAAGGATGTTTATTTGCTGCAGACCATCCAGCAATTCTCAACCAAAATGAGGTGACTAAGACCATTTCATATTAAGTTAAAATTAAGAACTGAACTTGTGTATCCTGGAGAAGACAAAATTATGAGTGGTGGGGATAAGACCATGACAGCTATCTTAAAATAATTGAAAGATGGAACATGAATTGTGTTTTTTTCCTGTTTAGCCCAGTGGTTCATAAGTAGGAGCGATAAAAGAGGTTAAGACTTGATGTAGAGACTAAATTGTTACTGGGTAGAATTATATAGATGTGAAATGGACCACCCCCATCCTCCATAAGGAGGAGTTTAAACCCTTTAAACAAAAGCTGGATGAAACAATTATTTTGCTGTGGGATTCATTTTCCAGGCATGGATTAGACTAGATGGTCACTGATTACTTGCAATCATGGAATGGTCTTGTGTCTTGTGGATGATGTAATAGATAGAGTGTGACATTTGGAGTAAGAGAGACCTAAGTTTGAATCTTGCTTTAGTCACTTATTAGCTATGTGATCCTTAGGTAAGTCACTTAAGTGTTCTCAGCCTCAATTTTCTTATCTGTGAAATGGGGATAATAATAGCACCTGGTTACCATTCTGAAACTCAAATGCAATAACCTATGTAAAGTGCTTAGAAATCCTAAAGAGCTATCTAGTCATCACCATTATTATATTGCAGTGCTTGTGTGCCTATGAGGGTGATACTTTCATCAAGGAGATAACTTGGGCTTGTGCTAATAAATAATAGTCAGTATTTATGTAGTTCTTTAAGGTCTGGGAAGCACTTTACATATGTGATCTCATTTAGACCTTACAACAAGCTTTTGAGTTAAGCACTATAAATTTACAGAAGAGTAAGCTGAGGATGAGATATGTCAAGTGACTTGCCAAGAGTCACAAAGCTAGTTAAATGTCTGAAGTGGGCTATGAACTTAGGTCTCTTTGATTTGCCTCTTTCTTGCCAATCCTAAGGTTAAGAAGTTATGGATCGCCATTAGACCAAACCCGACATTTATTGATGAATTGCCCTCAGTTTCCTTAGTGAGGATTTGGGAGTATCGAGACATTGGTGTTGAAGAGAGTGGGCAGATAATAAGGTAAAAGAACACAGCTGATTAAAAAATGGTGTTGACTCCAAAGGCAGTGCTTTTCATGATATTTTTTAAAAGGCCATAATTCACTGACAAGCCTATAAAAAAGCTCATTAATATCAGCTTCCTCCAACACTTCAGAGCTGTGGGATGTACATTCATTAGTGTGGGCAGTCCCTCCACCAACTCAACTTCCAACCTTCTCTATGCTGTAGCTGATAGTTTTTGTGAATTATTGGGAATAGAAAAAAAACTCAACAAAACTCATCCATAGATAGCTTCTGTTGAAGAACTTCTCTCAGTTGAACTTGGTCAATCCTTGGACAAAAGACATACATTCTCTTTCTTTTGCCTATGGTTTCTCTCCACCATATCTATGCTTTTTACCTATCCTATATAATATCCAATATCCAATATAATATCCTATCAATATCCTAGCCTTTTTCAAAACTCAGTTAAAATATTGCCCTTGGGAAGAGACATTTTTCTAACCTTTCCCTCTGCTAGTGACTTCCTTTTTATTTATTCCAATTTACCCTGGCTAGTTTGATGGCAGTGTGGACAGAACACTGAGTTTGGAATCAGAAAACCCTCATCTTCCTGATTTCAAATCCAGCCTCAGACACTTACAAGCCATGAGACCCTAAACAAGTCTCATAGTTGTTATTGTCTCAGTTCCTCTTCTATAAAATGAGTTGAAGAAGAAAAGGGCAAATCATACCAGTATCTTGGTGAAGAAAACCCCAAAGAGGGTTATGAAGAGTTAGATAACAATTAAAAAGACAGTCTAATTTGTTTGGTATATGTCTTATATTTATGTAGTTATTTACAAATATTCGTGAGCAAAATGTGAGCTCCATGAGGATAGACGTCAAATTTGTCCTTTTCTTTGTAACCTTTTTAATTAAGAGCCAGTGTCTAGTAAATAGTGTTTAATAAATGCTTCTTTTTTATCATTGTTATCATCATTAACATTTTCCTCAAAGTCTTTCCTTCTTGGTATAAAGGAAATGCTTCAACTTAAGTTCTAGCTTTGCCTTTAAGAGTCTAGAATTACCCTCACAATGAGGCATTAGAGGAAGATTGTAAAAAATTTAATGAAACTTGGCTAACAAAAATAATCATCCCAAACTGGGGGCTCGATTGAATAATAACATTGTTGTGACTTTTGACTCTTTGGGCATTGAAAGGGGGTTAGAATCTGTGTATAAGAAACTCTTTCTGGGTGACATGGTAGATAGAGCACAGGCTTTGCAGAGAGAAGAGCTGAGTTCCAATTCTTCCTCCTATACCTAACTAGTTGTGTGGTCTGGGTGAGTCACTCAGATTTCTGGATCTGTTTCCTCATCTTTAATATGATGATAGCAATAGTATTTACATTACAGAGGTGTAGTATAGATCAAATGAGACAATTCCCCCCAAAAAAATGTTTTGAGAAAGTAAAACGTCTATATAAAAGCTCTCATTGCCATTCATGTTAGTGACTTCTGTTTAGCCATGCAAGACACATTTCTTGAGAAGAGTGAGAAATGAAGAGCCCTGTTGAGAGTTATAGAGCTAGTATGTGTCAGAGACAGGACTGGAACCCAGATCTATTCTAGAAGCTGCCTTTCTGCCCACCTCTTGACTTTTTAACACGCTAAAAATATTCTCCCATTGCCAGTAAATCCCAAAGCCCACAAAAATGGTGCGTGACTGTTCCTTGTATCTCCTTGTCAATATAGCATTTGATGACTGGTTTCTTTCTATTTTAATTATAGCATCTACTGTGTCTTCCTTTAGCAAACCCAATACATTTTTTTGGTCTGCCCAATTCCCCTTTTAGATGGACAGACATTACTAAAGTGGTAAACACCTACCTCAGCATTATGGAGAGTGGTAAAAATATCCCCTTGTGGGAGGATCAGAGGCTGTGGTTTGGGTGGTTTGCTTCTGGGTTTTCATAAGTAGATTGTGCCCCTGTAGCTTTCTATTTGCCCGGATGTTCCTTGTGATGGATACAGAGAATTGTACCTGTTTGTGAGGCAGATAACAAAGAATATTGAGAGTCCTATGCCGACGACCAGGGTTAAGACGTTTATTTAAATTCCCCTTCAAATCTGAATGAAGTCTATAATTAGCATTTTCAGTTTATTGTTCCCCTTCCAAAAGAGTTTGTGTAGAGATACAGCCTATATAAAAAGTCAGTCTATATTCAGATCAATATAATCAAAGGAATGAGGAGCTGGAAGGGAGTTTAGGTATCATGTAGAATAAGGGATCTGAAATTGGCGTGCATAAAAATTGTTAATATTTTGATGACAGTATGGTTTTCTTTGTATTCTTACATATTTTATTTTATGGATTTAAAAGACATTATTCTGAGAAGTGGTCCAGAGGTTTACCAGATTGCTAGAAGGGGGTCCAGAACCCAGAATAGTTAAGAAACCCTTATTTAGAACATTCCCTTATTGCAAAAGGAGTAAATGAAGGTTCAGTTGAAGCATCAAGGCCCAGTGGCAAAGAAAAAGTTCACCAGAGGACTTGAATTTAAATGCTATCTATATGACCCTGGATGAACCCCCTCATTTACCACAGCCTCAGTTTATTCATTTGTAAAAATGAAAGATCTGGGCTAGATAACTTTAGTTATCTACAATCTACAAATAAGGGCTACTTTCATACAAGTGGGAAGTTAACAGCATCATGATTAGAATTCACCTCTTCTTACCCCAAATCTAAAACTCTTCCCATTACAGCATATAATTAGTTTAATTTCTGAGAGATTTAAAAAGTGGGAATAATTCACCTTTGTGTTTGCCATGTTGATTTCCTTGGCTAGTCCATTAGAAATATGCTTATTATTCCTTCCCCCCCCCAGCAGAATGAAAGCAGGGACTTATTCGTTGTTACCTTCCCATCTCCAATACCCAGCCCTCTGCCTGGCATATAATAGGCATCTCACAAACGCTTGTTGAATTAGTCAAAATTGATGCAAAAAACTTAAGGGCAGGGGGCAGCCTTAATTGTTAAGGAAGTGCAGTTTATCTTTGGTGTACATCTATTCTGAGTTTGAATCTCTCCCTGTAGTCTACCTCTCTACCATCTTCGTTCCTCTCCAGGAGATGTTAAGTTTTATATCAACTGATCAACCTTGTTTTGATTTTCAAGAATAGATCAATAAAAAGGAACACAAGTATTAGCTCCCTGAGAAGTATTTGCATTTCAATAGGTATCTTTTTAAGATACAAAAACATTTAAAATGCAAAGGAATGAATCTTTGTCTGATGGTAGAAATGTAGCTAGAATAGTTTCTTTTGAGGTGGATGGGATGAGGGAAAATAGAGTAAATGTCACAGGTTTAGAGGAAGCTGTTTGTGTTCTCTGCCTATCCCTAAATTTAGCTCTGATAGAGAGAAAATTCAATTAGATGGATATCAAAAATGCGAAGCAAGTGTTTTTCTAGAACTGCCATGGTTCATGTGTTTTTAGTATTACATGATTTACAAAGCACTTTCCTCCCAACAGTGTAAAGTAGTTATTCATGTATTTTTAATACTCTCTCCCTCTCTTTAGTAAAGTTGGAAGGGGAAAAGATTTACCCACAGTTATACAACTAGGGGGCATATTGCATGAGATTTAAATCCATATCTTCTTGACTCCAACTAATTTTCTAATTATCTACTTGCACTCTTGTGACTTGGACAGGCTCTATCTAAGGGGTATGTTTGTGTGTGTATGTGTGTGTGAGAGTATATTAACATATAACAACACATATGCATATATACCATGCACATACATGTACATATATATGTATGTATATATATATACATGCAAATATGCATTGTTGTTTGGATATATAAATACAAAGCATATGTGGGTTTGTGTAATATGTAATAACCATGTGCATACACCATACACACATACATGCACACATACAAACACAGAAACACATATACTTCTATATGTATAAAACCTTTTCCCACAGAAACTAAAGGAGAAAAAGAAGCATTTAATCAGAGAGAAATATGGGGATTAAACTTTTGAAAGTTGTTCTCTCCATTAAACCCTTATTTCAAAATGTCCCTGTCACTGATAAAGTATTCAGACATTTTACTCACTTTCTGGTTCTCCTGTGGAAATCACAGGAGACCAAAATGCAGTGACTATTACTGACTAAATCCTACACAGTGTGGGAAAGGAAAACAGCTCCAGGGAGCTCAGTCAACATCTTGTACATTCAGTGAGGGAGATGGGAAGTCATTTCCCAATTATAATAGCTACTCCCTGGTTCAGAGTGTACACTATTATCGATGGTTCTAGAAATGAGCCACATGATCACAAAACCTCAGAATGGGGAAGGTCTTTCAGGGCCATCTGGACCAACCCATAATCCTCTCCATGCATGACAACTGATTATCCAACTATTACAATAGAGAAATGCAGTGATGGGTGATATTCCCAAAACAGTCGATTCTACTTTTGAAAAACTAAGGAGATTTTGAGTCAAATATCTTTCTCTGTAAATTCTCTTATTGTTCTATTATCTGGAGTTGGTTATTATCTAAATCTCATCCCTTGTTCATGTTTATTGGCTCATGAATACTGCTTTTATATGCCCCTGAAGTCTTCAAGCTATAGACCCCAATTTTCTTCAACTGTATCATGAATGGCAAGATCCCACCATCACATAATCACAATCTTAGAAGTAGAAAGGATCATTTCAAGCAAGCTGTATTTACAGAGAAAAATTTCTTAATCCAGGATCTACAAACTCAATTTCAAAGGGTCCATGAACTTGAAGAAGAAAATTACACACACACACACACACACACACACACACACACACAAAATGAAATTTAGCACTTCCTTCAATTATAAAATTTTAAAAAAATACTGAGAAGGGGCCTAAGACTTCCAGAATGGTCCATGATTCAGAAAAGAGGTTGAGTCCCTGCTGCAAAGGAATTCCCTTTACAGAATCTCCAATAAAAGGCTATCCAGCCTTTACTTGAAGACCTGAAGTGATTGCAAACCCACCTCTAACGGTATCCTCTTCCATTTTAGGATTTATTTATTTTTTCCTTATGTAAAAATTAAATTTATTTCTATGCAAGTTTCTCTGAACCTTTTGTAATAGTTTGATCCTTTGTAAAATCAATGAATCCCATTTCTGTATGACATATCTTCAGATACTTTAAGATTTCTATTGTGAGTCTCCTTAGGTCTTCAATTCCAGAGGCCAGCCACCTCCAGTTGCTCCAGTTGACCTTTGTGCTTTTGAAGATACTCACCATCCTTGCCAACTTCCTCTAAACACCAACATCATGGTCATAAGGTCCCTCCTAAAATGTGGTACTTGCAATAGTACCTCATATATGGTCTAATTAGGGCAGGGTAGCTCCCTCCCTCTTTCTGGACATTTTCTTTCTCTCAATATAGGCTGGGATTGGATTCTCATTTGTATCACACTATTGACTCAAATCAAGTGCATGGTCTAACCAACCTCTTCAATCATCTTTCTTTTCTCCATACAAATTGAGGTCCAGGCATAATTTTTAAGCCCTATGCTTTTGAAGTTTATTTTTTTTTTACATTTTAAGGGTAGGATTATATATCTATCTCCATTTCATTTTAATAACTTTGAAACAACCTCCTAGCCAACTAACATAGTTTTGCATCTTTCCTGTCATTCAGTGTGCTAAATTTCCAAATCATTTGGAAACTTTTTTTTTTAATCAAAGTACTTCATGCAAAATGTGCAGAAGTAAAGATGCTACAAGTGTGGCCAGATCATAGCAAGAATGATATTTTATTGTCATTGCTGTTTTAAAACATTGATCATTCTGAATAAAAGCCTATTTGTCTAGATCAAGAAAAACAAATAATAATTGCAACAACTATTTCCTCTCAGGTGAAATTATAAAACTTGGTGTTGGTAGAAAGAATATGCTTGACTAAGGTTTACTGTCTTGGAATGTGAATGCTTCTAAGAATAAAAAAGTGAAGATCTCTCAGGGCTTCTTCACATGCGATCAATGTTTTAGTAACTGCATTTTAACACAAGTGATTTTCTTTGAAATTCTATGTATTTGATTTTTTGTATTTAAACTATTATTACGAGAAAAACATACATAGATTTCATCAGACCATCAAAGGAGTCCATGGCATAAAAGAGTCTAGAAAGCCTTTATGTTATACCCTATGCTACCAGACCCCATTGATGTACTGTATTCGGTTCTTGATATTATGATTTACAAATGATGATGCCTGGATATCATCAAGAGGAGGACAAATAGGTTGGTGAAGGAAATGGAGTCCATATAGTCTGAGGATCATTTAAAAGAACTGGGGACATTTAGAGAAGAGAGAGAGAAGATAAGAGGCAGTAGGGACAAGATTACAATCTTCAAGTATTTTTTAGGGTGATCTTGTGGAAGAGACATGAGAATTATATAATTTGGACCCAAAGAGTAAACACAGGAGTAGGAGATACAGATAACAACAAAAACATCAACAACTATCACTACCAACAGAAACTTTAGGCTCAGGAAAACAACAGTGCTTCCTAAATTTTAGATCAGTTAATAAAGGAAATATATTTATCTGAAAGATGATGTTTTCCCTTTTTTGTTGATCTTTGAGTAATCTAATAATCACTGATTGAGGATGTCATAGTAGGTCTCCTTTGGTATGGCCTGGACTAGAGAACCAGAGAAGACTTTTCCATCTCTAAAATCATGTGTTTCTATGAAATCCACAGGGAAAGAGTTGGTTGGAAGGCCAAGAGAGAGTCTCCCTCCCTAAAATGACCTCATAAAAAAGTATTGTCTAATTGGATCATTGTGCTGATGAGACCGGGATTCTTTTTGTTTTCCCTCAGGAGGATCCTGCAAGCTTCTGGAAGAATATATATATATATATATATAATATATAACAATATATATATATATGACATATATATATATATTTTTTAAGGGTTAATATATTTATTTATTTAACCTTGGCTGGTAGTAGCCTTAAAATATTTAAATACCTAGAGTTTCAGAGCTAGATGAGACTTTAGAAGATTATTTATTAAAACGTCTTTCTTTTGTAATAAAGAAAGTAAGACTATAGAAATTTGTAACTTATGCAGTCACAAGAGTAGCAAGTATCAAAGGCAGAATTTGAACTGAGGTCTTCTGAATCCAAACCCAGTCCTTTAAAAAAATTGTCCCATGCAGTTTTGTCAACACTGGAAAAACCTTACACGAATAGAAAGGAGAGGCTATTTCACTAAGGATTCATTTGAAATGAGATGTGGACGTGCCTTTCAAAACTTGTGCCTTTAAAATTGTTTTTAAAAAATCTTGAGTAAGACTAATTTCATTTTAATAACTTTGACCCAAGTTTCTACCCTGCTGAGATGTTTTCCTTCTTAACTCAGTGTATCTACTTTTTTCCAAATCATTTGAAAACACTTTATTTTGTCAAAGTCTCTCTTGCCAAGTTAAGTTATCTTACCAAATGAAGATGCAAGATGGCATCCTGATTGACCTTGGAATTAGGAATAATAATAATAATAACAATAATAGTTAATATTTATATAGTGCTTACTATGTGACAGACATTGCTAAGCTCTTCACAATAATTGTCATATTTGATTTTCATAGCAACTCTTGAAAGATAGGAACTATTATTTATCCGTATTTTACAAATGAAGAAACTGGGATTAACAGAGTTTAAATGATTTGTGCATAGTCATACAGATAGTCACACACATGCCTGAGACTGGATTTTAATTTATGTCTTCCTAACTTTAGGCCTGGTTGTCTACAGCTATTCACTGCAATGTCTCCAAGGCTTCTCTTGGGAATGGGAGAAACTTCTCAATCTATCTATAGATCTCTAATCTAATAAATAATATAAATAATATATTATTTATCATCTATCTTTCTACATATTATCTATAATCTATTATCCTGTATCTAAATATCTATTATCTACCAGCTATTTGTCTACCTTTTATCTATCTATATCTATTTATCCTTGAATCTATATCTATATATCCATTTATTTATATTTATCTATACATCTATCCATCTATTTATCTGTCTATCCGTCTACTTTGCATTGAGGGAGAAATTTTGGTAGCAATGCAAATGGACTCAGTCATCATTGTATTCACTAAGATTCTATACAATGTTTCTCTGGGATCAAGGAACAGGGGGAAAAAATCCAACCAACAGAGCAATACCAATTCAAACTACTGTTAGCATTTGCTAAACAAAACACACATATACAATACAGACTGTACTTACATCCTACTTTCCATCTGTCAATCTGAAACTAAGCTTGCATAAAACCTATGGATCATAGTAATATTAATATCATTTTTATGTGAATTTTGTACTAGGTCTAGAGGCAAGTAAAGCTTGGATTCAGTTTCTCTTTCTCTGCTCCCTCCTCTTTCTCCCATTCTTCCTCTTCCCCCTCCTCTTCTTCCTCTTCCTCCTCTTCCTCCTTTTCCTCTTTCTCCCTCCTCCTTACACTCTCCCTCTCTTCTTTATCTCTTCCCTCTCTCTTCCTTCTCTTCCTTATTCTCCTCTTTCTGTTCCTTCTCATTCTTTCTCTTCCTCCTCCTGCTTATTGCGATCTTTATATCAAGAAATAAGGGATTTATGAGAAATAAGTAAATAAATATAAGTTTCTCAAGAATAGGAATTGTTTCTTCTTCCTCTTTGAATCTCTGTATTATAGTGCTGGGCACAAAATGCATATTTGAAAAATGCTTGTTAATTGATTAAATTAAGAGAAAAGCAAAATTTGCAATAAAAAGATTTTTTTTCGTGCTATATTTTTTCAGAGCATTCCTTTACTTTACTCTTCCTTTTTGCCAAACCTCCTTTGTCAGATTGGTCTGCTGTAAAAAATGTTATTTATATGAATAGATATATTTATAAGTATGTATACATAGATCTTAATTATATGTACATTATTTAGCCATATTTCATAGCAATAAGATAGCTGATACATAGTACTCTAAAATTTACAAATTTTTCATATACATTATTTCATTTGATCTTCACAACAATACTTTGAGGTAGACATTAATATTTTCAACTTAAATATGAAGAAACTAAATCTCAGACACCTTAGGTAACTTACTTATAGGTGAATACCAGTGTCAAAGGTGGGATTTGAATCCAGATCTCTTCTAGTCCAGAAAGTTAGATGGCACAATAAATAGAGTATCCAGCCTGGATTCAGAAAGACTCTTCCTGAGCTGAAATCTGGCCTCAGAAACTACCTGTGTGACTCTAGGCAATTCACTTAATCTTGCCTGAATTCCGTTTAGCTAGTTAGATGGGTTGATAGATAGATATGGACAGATGATGAATGGATAGATAAATAACTAGATAATACTTTTTTTTTTTTTTGCAGAGTTAATTGAGGTTAAGTGACTTGCCCATGGTCACACAGCTAGGAAATGTTAAGTATCTGAGACCAGATTTAGATAACACATTTAGAGAAAGAGTGATTAAATATTTATTTATTGTGTTTACTATCTGTCATGCACTGTTTATGCATTGAGGATATAAATATAAACACAGAAGTGGTAGTTGCATCCCTCAGGCTGCTGATATTCTCCTGAAGATATTACATCAAAGACAGCTGAAGTGGCTGGGATAAGAGATGGGTACCTGATTGGGCAAGTAACAAAGGTGATCAGTATGGCCATAGGCTACTCTGGGTTTTAAGAAAGCATGATGCTGAGTGTTACTCCAATGGAAGTTCAAAGAAGATTTTACCAATCAGAGGGAGAGGCCATAAGGGTGGAGGAGACTGTGGTAGAAAAAGGCTGCTGAACAACAGCAGAGAAGTAGTCTGAAGCATCATGAGTGGGTTAGTCCAGCTTTGAAGAATTTAAAAGTGCTTTATAAATATTCATTGAGTTATACTAAATTAAGCTGGATTGGCAAGATAATAGGAACATCTAGGAGTATCAAAGTCATATTGGGATGTCATCAAGGGTCTATCTAGTTGAACTTGGGCCAAATAGATCTTCATCTCTCTTAGTGAGACAAAGAATAGGAGGGTTTCCAACTTGATTAAATAATATGCCTCCCAGTGAGCAAAGTAGTTTATTGAAATTAGGATGGAGTAGAGTGGAGGTAGTAATAAAAACTGCCTGACATGCCTTGTCTTTGGGAATATAGGACTTGGAAACTCTGATAATGTTGAATTCTTCACACCTGAACTGCAAAGATCATAACCCAAATGTCCTCTGAAGCCTTCCAGGAACTGAGCTTTCATTTCTGGCTCAAGTGACCACAAGGGCAGGGAAGTAAGCCAGGCCTTTGTTATGGGGAAGGCTCTATTATTCCCCAAGTTGTTTTCAGTCATTCCTCTCTACTCATCTATCAATAATTCTGAGCAGGGAGTCAAATCAACATCTCCTATTTTAAAAGTGGCTCCATTGGCACATCGTTGTGCCAACTATTGCTTTATGCCAGGAGACCAGGAGTTCTTAGCTTTTTTCTGTATCACAGATATATTTGAGAGTCTGGAAAAGCCTATGACTCTCTTCTTAGAATGGTACTAAATACATAAAATATATAACATTACAAAAGAAACTTATTTTAATGAAATGTAGTCATTTAAAAAATTGACAGATGCCAAGTTAAGATCCCATGCCATAGTCATTAAACTTTAGAGAATTCTTGGGATACCTGACTTCTTTATGAAACACTTTGGTTGGTTGGGTAAAATAAGGGGAATGGAGGGAGGGGAACAAGCATTTATTAAACACCTGCTCCATATGAGAGCTGGGCCAGAATTCAGGAAAATCTGTATTTAAATATGGACACTTATTAGGTGTGTGAATCTGGGTAAGTCACATTACCCTGTTTGCCTCAGTTTCCACATCTGTAAAATGAATTGGAGAAGGAAATAGTATCTCTGCTGAGAAAAACCCAAGTGAGGTCATGAAAAGATAGACTCAACTAAAATATGACTGAACCCCAACACATGTGCCAGAGACTGTGTTAATCACTTTGTAAATATTATCTTTGATCTGCACAACAGCCTGTGAGATAGGTACTATGATGACCCCCAGATAACTGAAAAATATGAAAGACAGATATGAAGTGACTTGTTCAGGGTCACAGAATTGGTAATGATCTGGGGCTGGTTTTGAACATAGATCTTAACTTCCTGCCTTTGAGCACAACTCTTTATCTGCAAATCACCTCCTGATATGAGTAAAATAGGAAGCCTACTTTCAAATAGCAGTATTTTATATCTGAAAAATTTGTTGGTATCCGATGTCATCTAGGAATTACTGCAGACCTGTACTTCAGAACACTGTCTGTCTGTCTGCCTGTCTGTCTCTCTATATATTTATATATACGTATATATGATACTAATGTCACATAGTTTTCTATTATGAATACAAAAGTCACTGTTTATATACATACACACACATATATAAGAGATACTAATGTCACATGGTTTTCTATCATGTATACACAAGTCACTTTTTACTCCCTAATAACATTTTACCTTTTGAACACAAACTGGCTTTTGTGAATGTGACTATGGTATAGACCAGTGGTTCTCAAACTTTTGTTCTCAATGTATTCATATTATTAAAAGTTATTAAGGCTATATCCCTAATAGATGACTTCTTATTTATGTAGATTATATTTATAGATACCTATTATATTAGAAATATGAATTAATTGTGAATTCGTAGATCTTATGAAAAGGTTTCAAAAATCCCCAGGATTCTGTGCATCATACTTTGATAACCACTGATATAGACTAGTTATAGATATATTGGTATTTCCACTTTAATAATGAGATTAGTAAAGGTGCATTATGCTTTGAAGTCCTCAGTTGAAAAAATCAATACCAGGTGACTTTAGATAAGGAGCTTCTAATGGTTCTGCAGCTTATAAGTCACTCTGGTATTAGCTTCCTACATCAAAATGGATCAATACAGATATGCTATGCTATTCCATTGTCAGGGAAAGAGCTCCTTTGATCCATCTTTGTATTAGAAAAGACTAACTCTGGTGGCAAAAATGGGCAGTGAGTAGGTACAAGCAGAACATCCAGAAATACTTACTTATCTTACATTTATCTTACAAATTATTATTTTATATATTATCTTATATTTATTTTCTCTATATATTATCTTATAAATCCTTATTTAAGACAAGGCAAATCTTGAGGTCCTGCTGTCTGTTTTTAGCTTGCAATAGTAAAGTGATGATATTGCTAGAAAGTCATGTTGGGCAATCTCCATAAAGAAATCGCTTGAGGTTATCTTTAGTAAGAATCATCTTTTTAGTCTGATCATTTGTTTAAGAATAGTAGCATATCATGGTAGTCAATGGGCAAAAAATATTTACTCTTCTAAACTCTGTTGATGACAGTTTGGACCGATTATTAGAAATAGTTTGTTTTTCAGTCACATGAAAGTCTGTGATCCCTTTTGGGATTTTTTTGACAGACATACCAGAGTGATTTGTAATTTCCTTCTCCAGCTCATTTTATAGATGAAGAAACTGAGGAAAACAGAATTAAGTGACTTGTTCAGGGTTCCACAACTCTTAACTATCTGAGGCTAGAATTGAACTCAGGAAGATGAGTTTTCTTAATTCCAGGCCCAGTGCTATTAAAAATGATAATGCAACCAACTGGCACAAAGTTGTGATTGTCATAGCAAAGATCTGTTATAAACCCAGGGGCAATTCAAGCTACATTTGGAAGAAATCCTGGCAGTCTTTTCCTCAAACAATCCTGCCAGATGATAAAATTTTTGTTTGAGCTTTCTCAGTAATTTAAGGTGAAAATCAGCTACCTTTGGTGTGTTACATGGCTGTAGTTCTCTTAGAATGAGTTATAGGATACCACACTTCAGGTACATCAGTGTGCTTGTTATTCTACACACTTGACAGTATGTCTCTTGATCCCACGCTGACTGTGTGCCATGTTTGGAATGGATACCACTCCTACCTTCATTTTCTAGCTTCCTTCTACATCCTTCAAATTCAACTCCAAGTCTACTTTCTGTAGGAAGCCCTTCTTATCCTATCCTCATCTTCCCAAGCTAGTACTTTCTCTCTGTGGTTACCTTTTATATACACTAAATTTATCTTGTATATGCCTACTTATTTTTTTTTTGTTGTGTTCCCTATAAGAAAGAGAGTTCTTTGAGGACTGGCAGTATCATTTACTTATTCATTTCCCCAATACTTAGCACACTACTTGGTATTTAGTAAACACTTAATAAATGCTTATTAATTGAATGACTAGAATTTATATATCACTTAAGAGTTTAAAAATATTTTCCTCCTAATAATCTTATGGAGTAACTATGGTACATTATTTTGATGCTATTACAGATAAAGAACAAAATAAATTTGTATTAATTATTTGATTTTTTTTTCATGGCTAATAAGTGAGGGAGGCTAAGATAAAACCTAAGCTTTGTGATTTCCAGTTCAGAGGACTTTCTGAAATACCATGTTGCCTCAATAGCTTCTAGCCAGTGGTCTTAGGCAGAGATATACTGGAACCAAGAGCCGATTGTTAAATTTTCAGTGTGAATATTTACCTCTTAGGAATTAGTAAATGTGGGGCAGCTAGATGGTGCAGTGGATAGACCACCAGCCCTGAAGTCAGGAGGACCTGAGTTCAAATTTGGCCTCAGACACTTAACATTCCCTAGCTGTGTGATCCTGGGCAAGTCACTTAACCCCAATTAACTCCGCAAAAAAAAAAAAAAGGAATTAGCAAATGCAATCAATCAGGATTGGCTGATTGTTCTGTTGGTTTCTAGACTTAATGAAGTGATGGATAAAATATTAATAATTTAGATTAAAAATAAAAGGTTATACTTTATCTCCTCTCCCAACTCCCTCCAAGCTCCAGATAATTGTTTAACATTGACAAGCAAATTCCTGCTTTCAGGGCAACTGTTTTTAAT
Source organism: Myrmecobius fasciatus (assembly GCA_023553655.1). Lineage (NCBI taxonomy): Eukaryota > Metazoa > Chordata > Mammalia > Dasyuromorphia > Myrmecobiidae > Myrmecobius > Myrmecobius fasciatus. Next base: position 130,908 of record JAJPUD010004057.1, read on the forward strand.
GTGATGCCTGTAGTGAGAACAAGAAAATGTAATAACCACCTCCTAGAATAACAAGTTAATTTCCTCAAGAAAGGATCAAAGGATAACAAATCTAACCTAGCAGGGATCTCAGAGGACATCTAGTCCAATGCATTCATTTTACAGATGAGAAAACCGAGCCCCAAAGAAATTAAATCACTCGCCCAGTGTCCTATGGTTATTCATCAGAGCAAGAATCTGAGTGCAAGACCTCTCACTGTAGAATCACTATTTCTACTTTGACTATGGAAAAATGGCTCAGCTTGCTAGCTTGTGATGAGTTTGATTTCTCTGACAATTTCTCTCTTGGATTTTCCCTTCATATTCCATTAAATATATAAATTAATTTGGGATCTTGTTCAATCAATGATGTGAATTGTTCAGTTTAATCAAAGGGAGACAGTGGGTCAAGAAAGTCTCCTAACCCAAAAGCTTCCAAAAGAAGTGATCCATTGTAATCTTGGATCTGTCATGGCTCTGGGCTCAGCAAGACAAACTTCAACATTATATTTCTAGGCTTGTAGACATAATTAGTCATGAACAATATGCCAAAAGGCTCTAGTGCTCCATTATGGTTGTTTTTCCTTCATTCTTGAAAGCACCTTGTGCTTTATGGTGAGATAATTAATAACAAAGGCTTATGTCTCTATTTAGTGGCTCAGTGGATGGAATGCCAGACCTAAAGGCAAGAAGTCTTGAATTTGAATCTAGCCTCAGACATTAGCCATGTAATTCTAGTCAAATCACTTCACTGACTCAGTATTTTCATCTGTAAAATGGGGATAATAATAGCACCTATCTTCCAGGGATGTTGTGAGGGTCAAATGAGATAATAATTGCAAAATACTTGGCACTGTCTGGCACATAGTAGCACTATATGAATCCTAGGTAGTACATCTTATAGTACAAACTATAAAGGCACAGCTTTTAAAAATAATTTAGAAACCTGGGGAGGTTTATATGAACTGAAGCAGACTTAAATGAACAAAAACAGGAAAACATTTTACACAATAACAACTGATGATTGACTGTGAAAGACTTAAGCTAATTTGATCAAGAAAATGATCTGAGACAATCCTACAGAACCCAGGGTAAAAAATACTATCAATTTCCAGAGAGAGAACTGATGAATTCTGAAGGCAGATTGAAGCATATTTTAAAAAAATATTCTCTATTTTTCTTGCCTTTTTTTTAATTCAAGACAATCCCAAAGGACCCATGCTGGAAAATGCTATCTACTTCCTGAGAAAGAACTGATGAATTCTGAATACAGATGGGAGCATACATTTTTTTTACTGTTTCTGTTTTTTTTCTTTTTTAGTGCACTATGGCTAATATAGAAATATGTTTTGCATGAATTCACATGTATAATTGATATATTGTTTGTCTTCTCAATAGATAAGGAAAGGGCAGGATAGAGAGAAAATGTAGTATTCAAAATTTTCAAAAATGGGTTAAATTTTTTAACAAAAGGTTTGGAATTTTAAAATTCATGAACATACTAAGGACATCTTTGCCAATTTTTGCAGAACTCTGTTCTGCCAATGACATTGTTCTGGAGTAGCAAGCAATTAGTGCCCTAGTGCCATCTGGCACTTTGTGGGTAAACACCACTCCATCATGCTAAGTTAAAGTATCAGTAGTATGAAATGATAGTTATTTCAAGGTACTAACACAAACTCAGAAATCAATATCTACTTGACATCCTGGACAATACCCTCATGTGCTTCTGATGTTATTGATGATTTGCTTCCAGTGAAATGAAGTCTCTCAATAATGGGAAAAGAAAAACAAAACATTGAGTAGCAAGAGGAAGGTTTGAAGTTCCTAATTTGTTCTGGAAGGAGGTGTCGTATGGTTTGCACACACAGTCAGGTTCCAATTACTGTGAATAATGAATCCCATGAAGTGGTTGCATTACTTGAATTTGAACTTCATATTTCTATTGGGCTGAAACCAATTACCATATTTTACATGTAATACTGGGCATTTCACAAACCCTTATGGATTCAATTGTGGGCTCCAACAATGACATTGGAAAGGATAATTTTGCATTTTTTCCTTTTGTGTGTTTTCATATAGATGCCTATTATCTTAAAACATTGTACTATTTCCTGAGGGCTTTCAGCTAGTTCATTCTCTTTTGATTTCATGAGTAATCCATTATAAGACCATAGTTCCAGCAATATTAGTGCTAGATCTCTATTCCAAAGACATTTATTAAAAAAGGAAAAATGTATGAAAACATTTATAGCAGGTTTTTTTTGATGACTAAGAATGAGGAATCGAAGGGATCCCCAACACCTGAGGAATGACTAAACAAACTGTGGTATATGCTTGGAATGGAATATTGCTGTGTTATAAGAAATGATAAGCAGGATGTTTTCAGAAAATTATGGAAAGACTTATATGAACTGATGCATGGTGAAGTGAAGAGAATCAGGAAAACATTGTACACAGTAAGAGTAATATTTTTGATGAAGAATTGTAAATGATTTAGCTGTTCTCAGCCATACAGTGATCCAAGACAATCCCAAAGGACCAATGATGATGCATTCTATTCATCTCTGGAGAAAGAACTGATATTGATTGAATACAGACTGAAACATGTGATTTTTCACTTTCATTTTTTTCTTATCAAGTCATCTTATACAAAATGACTAATATAGAAATGTTTTATTATACACGTATAACCCCAAATAATAGTAAATATGACTGTGGTTCCTAGAAAGCAACTCCAGTTGCAAATGAAATTCTTAAGAGGAGGCTCCTAATCTTGAATGTCCCTCATTTGATGTTGATTTTCTAGGCAATGATTTGTTGCCTGGGCAAAGACAAGCTTTGCAAAATCTTTCTTTCTCCCCAGTAAAATCAGCAAGAAATTGATAGGTCACAAGCAAAAGGTACGAATGATGATCAAATGATTGATTAATAGGGTAGTTATCTTCTAAATCTGACATTTCCATGAAAATTTTAACAATAGTAATCATGCATCTGCTTTGTAAATCCCTTATTTAATTTTTGCTTTATTTGTTTTAGTTTATTACACTTTCTCCTTAGAACAAAAAAAAAAGAATGATATTGGTTTCTTCTTGTAAGTGCTCAGCTCCTCAGGCAACACACAGAAAATAATCCTTTCTAATAAAATTTCCTATATCCTCTTAGTGATGATAAGTAGAAACATCTGTGAGTAAGCCATTCACCTTTCTAGGATATCTTCCACCATTTGTGATTGAATGATATTGAGGAATACATAGTGAAGGAGAGAAATGGTCCTAAGGAATCAACCTCCCTGTATATGACTCTGAGAAAGCAGACTGACAGAGATTATATTTTTTAGTCTGTCCCCAAATAAACATTTCAAGAAGAAGACATTTAGATGGTGGGAAAGGAGGTGATTATTCCTTTGTTTATCAGAAGTACTTGAAAGCATGATCATACTACCTATGGTTATACAGTTGTTGCTTTTGTTTTTGTTTTTGGAGATAATTGGGGGTAAGTATCTCCACAGCTAGTAAGTGTCTGAGGCTAAATTTCAATTCAGGTCTTCTTAACTCTAGGGCTGGTGCTCTATCCACTATACCACCTAACTACCCTGGGACTGTGCAGTTTTAACAGAATTCTACTTTATATAGGTATAATCATATTACTACACTGATATGGGATCCTCAATGACTCTTCATTTTCAAAAGAGGCAAAATGGTAGAAAGAAAAGAGAGCTGTATTGAGATTCAGGGGACTATGTTTAAATCCTGGCTCTGCCACCTATAACTGCATGACTTTAAGCAAAACACTTAATCTCTATGGGCCTTAGTTTCCACATTTGAAAGTCTGGGAGAGGAAGTAGGAAAGACCGAACAAAGAGCCTCTTAGATTCTTTAATCATTTACACGTATGATCTTAAAAATAAAGATAATTTTCTTAATTAAGTCATTCGGGTTTTTTTTACAATTTGGGTCCGATTTATCTTTACAGGAATTTGTCACCCTACTTTCTCTCATATTCAGGTAAAATTTGCTATCAAATAAATATATCTTGTATTCTAATTTTTATCTATGTGTAGAGTATTCTCCCTACTGTTTCCATTTGGTGACATTATACAAACTATGGGGGACTGGCCAATATGGGCTCTGTTCATTGGCATGCCCAATCTTCTCTGCCTGGTGTCAGCCCTTGTGAATGCTTAGGGAGCCTGCTTTCCAAAATGTACCATCACACATAAGGGAGAAGTCCTAAGTTGTTTAAGTACTAAATTACACTAGTTTGGGATGCTCTATGATCTTTTTCCCGATCACTTATTTTGCGGTGAAGAACAAACTTTTAATTGGCTACTGAAATGGAACTGAGAGTACATGCAAAGGCTTGCAAAATAGAAATGCCATATTTGTCTCTCTTCCTTCCCTCTTCTTTTGTCTCTCTCTTACCTTTTAAGTCTACTTCTGCCTCTAAGTCTGTTTTTGTCTATCTCTTTCTCTCTTTCCCCTCTTTTCCCTTCTCCAGTAGTGAGTTAAAAGAACTATTATAAATTTCTGGGTAAATGGAAAGGGATGGCCAATTTGATTGCCTGATTTCCCTACCCAACTCTCCATGAGGCCTGTGAATGCATGGTGTTGCTCTATTATTTGTCCTTGATGCATTTACATCTTACTGATCTTCCATGAATGAGTATTTGAGATGGAATGATAAATTTGAAATAACCATCAGTATTCTAGTGATAGGAATCCATGGAAGAGATTGCCATAGCAACTGCATCCAAGCTGGTTGAGGAGCCAGTACATCTCCAAGGAGTTAGTGACCTGAATGATCCAACTTAGCAGGGAATCAACCTGGCAGTCAGGATGCCATGTCCTTCAAGCAGGGAAGCTATTCATCTATCTACTATGCTGATTTCAAAGTGAACTTGGTAAGGGAAATGTTTGTAAAGCTACTTGAAGATGAACCTACTCTTCCCCAGGACCAAGAGGGTAGAGGACAGTAGGCTCCTCTAAGTTTTGAAAGTTTTTTCCAAGGACTTCTGTTCTTGCTATATATTCTCATAAATACCTTTTTGTAAAAGATAATTAATATCAACTGCCTTTCAATGTTATTGAAGAGATATTGAAGTTATATCTGAGAATGTTGGGGAAATACTAACTTGCTAAGGATATCAGGGCACAAATATCACAATTTTCACACCAGAGGAGGGACTTGACTCCAATTCATGAGCCAATAGGGCAAATATGCATATATATATATAGTACCTACCATGTGCCAAGTGCTGTGCTAAGCACTTCTTATAAATATCTCATTTGATCCTTATAACAACCTTGTGAGATTGTCACTGTTACTACCCCATTTTATGGTTGAGGAAATTAAGGTTAAATTCATCCAGCAAGTAAATATCTGAGACCAGATCTCAACTGAGACCTTTCCGTCTCTAGGTCCCTAGAACTCTTATTTACTGTCCCATTTAGAACAACACCATTGACCTTCAATGCTGCCCCAAAAATCTTGAATGTAGATAAATATTCAGATTCACTTTGGACCTGGATATACTCATGTGTGTGATTGGAAGAGTAAATTCAGAAAATTGATAAGGGATCTATATGTAGTTTTCTAATCTCTGTCCAAATGCTACCTCTTTCATAAAATTTTTCCAATTTATCCAGCTGAAAATGATCTCTCCCTTATATGATATTAAAGAATGTAATACTCCTCATAAACACATATCTTTATTTTGAGAGAAGGAATAAATGATTTGCATGCAGCTCATAAATGTCTGAGGATAAATATGAACCTCAATGAACTCAATCCTCTTGACTCCAGTGCCAGTGCACTAACAATTGTACAATTTAGCTGCCTTTCATATGTATGTAACTTTATCTGATTTGTTTTGTATTTATCTGCTTCCATGCCTTTCCTCTTCCAAATACAAGAATCATATCTTATTCATATTCATATATCCCCCCCAGTGCTCAGTACCATGTAGTTCATGCAATAGCTAGTTAAGAAGTAACTGTTTAATTGAATTGTTGAATAGAATTTGAGAACAGAAAAGAAATGTAAATTTGAGGGATGAGCAGGCCTTTAATATTACAATAATGTTTTGCTGCAAAATAACTTTGGGCTAATCTACCATCAATGTAAATTTATACAGTGAAATTTTAAGCTACATAAGATAGTATGTACAACTTAGAGAACTCAGAAGAGCAAAATGTAAGTAACCCATTAATATTATGCCATAGTTGCCCCAGTGGAAAATGCATCCATACATATGTACATAGGAAATAGTATTCTTGATCAGAGAATGAACCCCTCTTAGTCTGTAAACTCCTTTAGAGCTGGACATATGTCTTGCTGATCTTTGTTATCTCAGCCCCCAGGATATTATTTTGTGAGTTGTAAGTGCTTACTAAGCATTTCAGAAATTGAAATGAGCCTTTAGAACTTGCAAGTTTCTTCGAAATCAAGGCACAAAGTTATAAGATGGTACAAAAGATGAGATCTGAGTGGATCTTTGTACATTCATGGTTATTATTAGATAGAAAGTATTCTTTAGCAATGGGCACAAGAAATAGTTTTTGTATTAGGGGGACATTGTGGTGGGCTGAGAAAAATACAACCATATTCATAACCACACTGATATCTACTTATTCAATATATACTTGCACTCATTTACCTTTCCACATATCCATATTCATACACAGTTATAAACACATTCACATTTACCCATATCTATCATCCATACAGACACGCACAGACACACACACATATCTTCCCACAGAGAGACAAATATACACACAGACAGATATACACACACAATGCAATCTGAATTTGAATTCCTTCTCTGCTGGGTGGCTGTGAACAGATTGATGCAACTTATTGACACTCTCTTATTTCATGGGAAAGATTTTCTTTATATAACTTACAATATATATTTCATAGAGTATGAAGGAAGCTAGATAGAAAATATAAAGTTCTCTGTCCTGTTTCTCATACTTCTGGCTTTATGACCCTGGGCTTACATGATACCCCAAGTACTTCTTCTAAATGTTATCTGGTTCAAATATCATATCTCATAATTAGTACCCAAGTGATTTGGGCAAATAATTTTACATCTATGAATTTAGTTCTCTCACTTATAAAATGAGAGTAATATTAGAATGTCAGAGTTATTGTGGGGATCAATGAGATAATATTTGTAAAATAGTACAGTGCTTGGCTCAAAGTAGGTGCTATATAGATGCTGTTATTGTTGTTATTATTCTATCCTCGAGGGCATTATGGAACCAAAATGGTAGCAGGAAGTATGATTGAATTCTACCTACTGTTGTCAACAGGTCTATAAAATTCATAAGACCAAGTATTGATTGGGAAATCCAAGCAAAGCAATTTTCAAGGTCAGATTGGCATAGGGAGAAAGAGAGATCTGTGGACACTGTAGACAAGATCCAACTAGGAATGGCCATGCAGAGCATGTAGCTTAGGAAAGGTTTTGTACCAGGGTTGGAAGAAGTCCCACATTTATCACAAAGGTGTATAAACCTATGTAGGGGAAAAGGATAGGTAACAATGGGAAAAATTTTTTTTTGCTTTTTATCAAGTTCTAGTTCATAGATCCAGAACTGACTAAAAAAAGAACCTGCACCTAAGGGTGACATTCTACCCTTGAGAAGTGATCCATTTGTACTGTTACTATATGTGTCTGATGGCAGGAGTGGAGCAGGGTGTCAGTTCCAAGATTTATCCCAGTCTTAGGTCTGCAACAGAATTACTAAGGCAGGAGTCACAGACCAAAGCGGAGCTTTTCCCTCTGAACCAGCAGACTGAATCCAACAGAATTGTACTGACACTCCAAATGGGACAAGTTTATAGGCATGTTGGCTCAAACCCAAATCCAGATCAAGAACTTATAGAGATGACACCACGAGGACAGAAATCATTCTTTGCTCTGGATTAAACCACTTTGGAAGTACTGAAAACTTCCAATTCCCAGTCTGATCTAGCCTTGAAATCCAAGAATTATAGTACTCGGTAGCTCAAGAAAGCAGCAAGAATATCGTTCCCTTCAGAAATGTGTAGAGTCTGCTGTACTAAAAAGTCTGATGTCACAAAAGAGACGCAGGAAGAACAAATTTTTTTCCATTTAAATAGTTCTTATGATGACAAAGATCCTCAAAATACAAATATAGAAGAAGAGAATGATTCTGAAACATCTAAGTATTTATTCATATGTAAGTAAAGTATCCAAGAAAAGCACAGCCTGGATACAACTTTGAATGGAATTCCTGGAATAGAAAGAATTAATTAGTTACATCTTGAAATAAACCCCCAAATGAAACTCCAAGTCATATTATAAATAAAATCCAGAATTTTCAGGGTAAAAAAAAATATTGCAAGAAGTCAGAAAGAAAAAATTCAGGTTCCAGGAAACACAGTGAATATTATTTATAATTTAGAAGCACTCCTATAAAGAATGGAGAATTTGGAACATGGTAATCTAGAAGGCAAAAGATATAGGAGTAGAAGAAAGAATAAATCATTCAGCACAATTTAATATAATTTTATGGGGGAAGGGGCAGGAGGCAAGAAGCAGACCTTTAAAAAGGACTTCCAAGCGTTCACTATGAAAAGGTCAGAGCTGCATGGATATAGTCATAGGAGTCAAGAGTACATAAAAAGTATGAATGAATTTTCATAAGGAACTACAAAAGGAAATCCTGCATGTGTACCCTTTCATCACCAAAGTTCATAAAGGCAGCTTAGTTATACAAGACCAAAGAATGGTTCTGTTTTATGTTGAAATAAAATAAAATTGTAAAAGAAGGTAAGGGGGTAACCCTAGAGAAAGAAAGTGAGCAAAAGAATAGGGAAACTTTTCTTACAAGATAGGAATGTATAATTAGAAGTTTGTACAAAGAATAAGATATAAGAGGAGCAGGTGACACTTGAATTTCACTCTCTTCTGAACTAGTCTAAAGATAGAGGAACATACTGATGTTGGTACACACATGGCATTACTATAGAAATATATTTCACTCAGTGGAGAAACAGGAAGGAAACAGGATAAAGGTGAAGAAAAAATAAGAGAGAAATTAGATTAAAGAAGGGATTAGTTCTAAGCAAAACAAACTTCAATTAAGGCTGTATAAAACTACTAATAGCAGGGGTTCATTTTGTTTTGTTCTGTTTTTCCCCCAGTAGCAAAAAATTGGAAGCTGAGAAGGTATTTAATAATTTGGGAAAGACTAAACAAGTTATAATATATCAATGTGATATAATTCTATTGTACTGTAAGAAATGATAAAAAGATAGTTTTAGGTAAATTAGGGAAAAGCTTTGTGAGCTGATGCAGCATGAGGTAAACAGAACTAAAAGGTTGATTTTTACAGAAACAATACCCTAAAGACAACAAAGATTCCAGAGGACTCCTGAAAAAACATTCTATGTACTCTATTGGACTCTCTCTCTGTGTGTCTGTGTGTATAGACATGATCAATGTAGTTTTTTCCCTTGATTTTACATATTTATAACAAGATGTTTGTTTTTACTTTCTTCTCAATTTGTAGGGAGAATTGAAAGGAAGAGAAGATGGATTTTTCTTGACCTAAAAAATACAATAGGTTAAAAAAACATTTGTGGATTGACTTTCTCTGATTTTGATAGTAAATTGTGGAGCAGTGTAGGTAAAGGAAATCTTCAGTGGGAATTCCCTACCCCAATTTAGTCATATGTCTACACCTAAAAAATAGACCCTTCCACCAAACTATAATTTTTATTCCTTAAAAAATGATTGCAAATTGTTTTATGACATACTTATTTTTTAAGTCAATTTTCTTGTTCACTTGTAGATGTCAAAACAATATCTGGATTTATTTCTAGGGTCCTTATAGTTTTCTTCAAAGCTTCCTTTTATTGCCAACATGGATAACTGACTCACAGAGATTGCTCAATATCTTTTTCTGTATCTTGACATCCTCATTATTACAGATCTCTTGTCCCCTTAAGGAAAGAGCCAAGATAGTTGCTGTTCACTGCTGGTAACTCTATACAGGCAAAGAGCTGTCAACTGGATGGAACTAGCCTCTAATCTGTGGGTGGGCAGAGCCAAACAGAGCAGACTAGAGACAGAGTCAGAAATAAAACAGAAATTTAATTTCAAGTTTAGGGAAATGGCTTATAAGCAAGAACACATGGGCCAGAGCCCTGCCCCTAGTGGGGGAGACTTGCTTTAATGTGGGTAGAACTAAATACATATCTATGCAATGAGCTGTAAAACTGATAATGAGGGGTAACAACAAGGAGACAAGTTTGATTAATAGGGTTTCATGAGGTGAATTTAGAGCTCATAGAATACCTAGTGCTGGTCAAAGCAATACAATAATCATATGATTTTGTTAGAGGGTCAGATCATCCAGAGGATGAGCCCAAAGGATTGTTGTTATGCTAAACTGAGGGTAGAGTTTTTTGCTGAGTTTTAGCTTTAGAAAATAGCATGTTTCCTATTATCTTGACAGATATGCTCTATCTATGCCATTCATTTGGCTACTCCTTGCCCCAATTTCACCTGTTTTTTGCCTGTTGTGAGTGACCTAAAGGGGATTCATGAAACACTCTTGAATGTTTCCCTCCTTAAAGTTATCATTTTTGAGTTGTAGGGAAATTGACATTTTCCCTTCAGATGTCCAAATTGAAACACTTTGACTTGAACTGAAGAAGATTTTACTTGAAAGGATATTTTCTAACCTTCTCCTGGAGCATATGAATGGGGATGTACTATAATAACTTGTGTTCTTTCCTGTTTGTAGATGTAATTAAATACCTTTGGGAAAGGAAAGACAAGGATATGAAACTTCCTACCAAGGCTAATATTATTTGTGACTAGTAGCTGTTCAGGCAATAGAATTGAGCTTTGGGAAGAGAAAGGGAAATGACTTCATCCTTTCCAAAGGTGGGGAAGTAAAGAGAAAGAAAACAAATTGCCTGGTATTTTCAGGGACTGAAGGGGATATAGCAATGGAACACATAAATCCATAAATTCAGTCTTCATGTTGGTTTAGAGGAAGTTGACAAAAGAGGAGAGGAAAGCAGTCCTAGATGTGGAAGCTGAAGCCCTGGGTTTGAATTCCAGCCTGTCACTTTTCTTTTTATTTAAAAAAATCTTTATTTTAATACATATTGCTTTATGAATCATGTTGAGAGAAAAATTAGAGCAAAAGGAGAAAACCATGGGAGAGAGAGAAAAAAAAAGTAAAAATAGCATGTGTTGATTTACATTCACTCTCCTTAGTTCTTTTTCTGGATGCAGATGGCATTTTCTGTCCAAAGTCTATTGGGATTGCTTTGTTTAAGGTACTTTCTTTCCTTATCTCTTAATAAGATCTATTTTTACTTTCGCTTTATCTGACATAATTGCTACCCTTGTCTTATTTCATTTTTTTTTGTTCAGCCTTTCACCTTTACTCTATATGTGTGTGTCTGTGCCAGATGTGTTTCTTATAAACAACATATTGTTGGATCCTATTTTTTAATTCACTCTGCTATTTGCTTCCATCTTATGGGGCACTAAGAAGAACCAAGTCTTTCATAGATGATCATCTCACAGTCCTCCTGTGATTGTGCACAATGTATTCCTGGTTCTGCTTATTTTATTCAACTTTAGTTCATGTGAATCTTTCCAAGCCTTTCTAAAGTAAGCTTGTTCATCATTTTTTTATAGAACAATAATACTCCATTACCTTCATATACCACAACTTGTTTAGTCTTTCTCCAGTTGATGGGCATCCACTCCTTTTCCAATTCTTTGTTACCACAAAAAGAGCTGCTACAAACATTTTTTGCACATATGGGTCTTTTACCCTCCTTTTTGATTTCCTTGGGTTATGGACACAGTAATGGCACTGTTGGGTCAAAGACTATGTATAGTTTTATTTTTTTTATTTTTTTTATTTTAAGCTTTTTATTTGTATAACATATGTATGGGTAGTTCCGCAACCTTGATCTTTACAAAGCTTTCCAATACAAATTTTGCCCCCAGCCCCCTCCCCTCCCCTAGATGGCAGGAAGTCCACTATATGTTAATAATGTTGAAATGCTTGAGAAGTTATGCAAGAAATATCCTATCTACAAGAAAAAAAAAGAATCAGAGAAAGGCAACACAATGCAAGCAAATGTCAATAGAGATCATGAAAATGTTACGTTGTGGTCCATATTTCATGTCCCTCTTTCTGGGTGTATATGGTTTTCTTCAGTGAGCAACTGGAACTGGTTTGAGACAATTCTTTATTGCAGAGAGCCATGTCCATCAGAATTGATCATCATGTAATACTGTTGTTGCTGTGCATGATGATCTCCTGGTTCTGCTCGTTTCACTCAGCATCAGTTCATGCAAGTCCCTCCAGGCCTCTCTGAAATCGTCCTGCTGGTCGTTTCTTACAGAGCAATAATATTCCATAACATTCATATACCATAATTTATTCAGCCACTCTCCAATTGATGGGCATCTCTTCAGTTTCCAGTTTCTAGCCACTACAAAAAGGGCTGCCACAAACATTCTTGCACACGTGGGTCCCTTTCCCTCCTCTAAGATCTCTTTGGGATATAGGCCCAGTAGAAACACTGCTGGGTCAAAGGGTATGCACAGTTTGATAACTTTTTGAGCATAGCTCCAAATTGCTCTCCAGAATGGTTGGATCCGTTCAGTGTTGCACCAACAATGTATTAGTGTCCCAGCCCTCCCACATCCCCTCCAACATTCATCGTTATCTATTCCTGTCATTTTAGCCAATCTGACAGGTGTGTAGTGGTACCTCAGAGTTGTCTTAATTTGCATTTCTCTGATCAATAGTGATTTGGAGCAACTTTTCATATGACTAGAGATGGTTTTAATTTCATCATCTGAAAATTGTCTGTTCATATCCCTTGACCACTTATCTATTGAAGAGTGGCTTGAATTCTTATATAAATGAGACAATTCTCTATATATTTTAGAAATGAGGCCTTTATCAGAACCATTAAATGTAAAGATGATTTCCCAATTAGATGCTTCCCTCCTAATCTTGTCTGCATTTGTTTTGTTTGTACACAAACTTTTTAACTTAATATAGTCAAAATTATCCGTCTGATGTTCAATTAGGAGTTCCAAGTCTTCTTTGGACATAAATTTGTTCCATCTTCACAGGTCTGAGAGATAAACTATATTACGTTCCTCTAACTTGCTTACAAAGTCCCTCTTTATATCTAGATCATGAACCCATTTAGATCTTATCTTGGTATGTGGTGTTAGGTATGGGTCAAGCCCTAATTTCTTCCACACTAGTTTCCAATTTTCCCAGCAGTTTTTGCCAAATAGAGAGTATTTATCCCAAAAGCTGTGGTCTTTGGGTTTATCGAACACTAGATTGTTAAGGTTAATGCCTAGGTTGTCCTGATAACCTATCCTGTGCCACTGATCCACTGCTCTATTTCTTATCCAGTACCAAACGGTTTTGATGACCGCTGCTTTATAATATAGTTTTAGATCTGGTAAAGCAAGGCCACCTTCATCTGCCTTTTTTTCATTAATCCCCTTGAAATCCTTGACCTTTTGTTCTTCCAAATGAACTTTGCTACTATTTTTTCTAGATCTGTAAAATAATTTCTTGGGAGTTTGATTGGTATGGCATTAAATAAGTAGATTAGCTTGGGTAGTATTGTCATTTTTATTATGTTCGCTCTGCCTACCCATGAGCACTTAATATTTTTCCAATTGATTAGGTCTGATTTTATTTGTGTGGAAAGT
>JAJPUD010004057.1:149684-200507 GCA_023553655.1 Myrmecobius fasciatus
AGGCTTATTTTATTGTTGATTTGAGAGAAGATCGGAGGAGAGGCAGAAAGTCACCTTTTCACTCCGCCATCTTGGCTCCGCCCCCCCTATGTATAGTTTTATAGCCTTTTGGGCATAGTTCCAAATTGATCTCCAGAATGGTTGGATCATTTCATAGCTTCACCAACATTGTATTGCTGTCCCAGTTTTCCCACATTCCCTCCTACACTTATCACTCTCTTTTCCTGTCATTTTATAATAATCTAAGAGGTGTGAGGTGGTACCTCAGAATTGTTTTAATATTGCATTTTTCTAATCAATAGTGACTTAGACAATTTTTTTCATTTGACTTTAGATGACTTTTTGTCATCTGAAATCTGTTTGTTCATATCCTTTGACCATTTATCAATTAGAGAATGAATTGTATTCTTATCAATTTGACATACTTCTTTGTATATTTTAGAAATGAGATTTTTATCACAAATACTGTCTGCAAAGATTTTTCCCTTGGCTTTGTACTTCTTTTAATCTTGTTTCTGTTGATTTTCTTACAAAAATTTTAATTTAATGTAATCATAGTTATCCATTTTGCCTTTTATAATGTTCTCTTGTTCTTCTTTGGACATAAATTCCTTCCTTATCCAAAGATCTTATTGGTGAATTATACCCTTGCTCTCCTAATTTGTTTATGACATCATCCTTTCTGCCCAAATAATGTACCCATTTTGACCTTATTTTGGTATGAGTTGTGAGATACAGGTCTATGCTGAGTTTCTGACATATTATTTTTCATTTTCCCCAGCAATTTTTTTGTGAAATAGTGAATTCTTATTCTAGAAGCTAAATTTTTGGGGTTTATCAAATATTAGATTACGATAGGCCTTAATTATTGTGTCATGTGTATCTAATCTATTCCATTGACCTACCACTCTATTTCTTAGCCACTATAAAATGGTTTTGATGACTGCTACTTTATATTTATAGATTTAGGTTTAGTATTGTTTAGCCACCATCCTTTGTATTTTTTTCATTAATTCCCTGTATATTCTTGACCTTTTGTTCTTCCAGGTGAATTTTGTTATCATTTTTCTACTTCTATAAAATAATGATGTTTTGGCACTTTGATTGCTATGGGAATGAACAAGCAGACCACTTTAGGCAGAATTGTCATTTTTATTATATTAGCTTGGCCTACCCAGGAGCAATTGATATTTTTCCAATTGTCTAGATTGCACTTTTTTGTATGAGAAGTGTCTTGTAATTGTGTCCATATAATTCTTGGGTTTGTCTTGACAGGTAGACCTCCAAATATTTTATTTTTTTCTACAGTTATTTTAAACAGAATTTCTCTTTCTATCTCTTGCTGATGGGCTTTGTTAGTAATATACAGAAATGGAGATAATTTGTATGGGTTTATTTTATATCCTGCAACTTTGCTAAAACTGTGAACTATTTTGAGTAGGTTTTTGGAAGATTTTCTAGGATTTTCTAAGGACATCATCATATTATCTAGCAAGAGTAATAGTTTTATTTACTCATTGCTTATTATAATTCCTTTAATTTCTTTTTCTTTTTTTATTGCTAAAGACAACACTTCTAGTACAATGTTGAAAAATAGTGGTAATAATGCACATCCTTGTTTCACCCTTGATCTTATTCAGAATGCATTCAGCTTCTTTCCATTAGAAATAATGCTTGCCGTTGGTTTTAGATAGATACTGTTTATTACTTTAAGGAAAGCTCCCTTTATCCTTATGCTCTCTAATGTTTTTAACAGTAATGGGTGCTGTGTTTTGTCAAAAGCTTTTTCTGAATCTATTGATATTATTGTATGATTTCTTTGTTGTTGTTGTTATTGATATGGCCAATTTATGGTAATAGTTTTTCTGATATTGAACCAGCCCTGCATTCCTGGTATAAAGCCCAATTTGATATAGTGTATTATCTTGCTGATAAATTGCTATAATCTCTTTGTTAATATTTTATTTAAGATTTTTATGTCCATGTTCATTAGGGAGATTGGTCAGTAGTTTTCTTTCTCTGTTTTGGCTCTTTCTGGTTTATGTATCAGTATCATATTTATGCCATAGAAGGAATTTGGCAATACTATTTCTTTAACTATTTTTTCCAAATAATTTACATAGTATTGGAATTAGTTGTTTAAAGGTTTGATAAAATTCACTTGTGAATCCATCTGACCTTAGAAATTTTCTTACTTCATTAATGGCTTGTTCAATTTCTTTTTTCTAAAATGGAACTATTTAAATAATTTTTTCCTCTTCTGCTAATCTGGGCAATTTACATTTTTGTAAATATTCACCCATTTTAGTTGCTTTAATATGTTTTTCATTGGTGGTAAGTTCACCTTTTTCATTTTTGATGTTGGTGATTTGTTGTTTTGTTTTCTTTTTCTAATCAAATTAACCAAAGGTTTATCTATTTTGTTGCTTTTTTTCATAGAACCAACTCTGAATTTTATTTATTAGTTCCATAATTTTCTTAGTTTCAATTTTGTTAAGCTCTTCTTTGAGAAATTCTTTTCAGAATTTCTACTTTGGTATTTAATTGGGGGGTTTTAATTTGTTCTTTTTCTAGATTTTTTAATTGCATGCCAATTCATTGATATCATCCTTCTCTATTTTGTTCATATAAATATTTAGAGGCATAAAGTTTCCCCTAAGAACTGCTTTGGTGCATCCCCTATGTTTTGGTATGTTGTCTCATTATTGCCCTTCTCTTGGATGAAATTATGGATTGTTTTTGTGATTTGTTGTTTGACTCACTCATTTTTTAGTATTAGATCATGTAATTTCCAATGAGTTTTTAGTCTATCTTTTCCTGGACCTTTATTGAAAGTAATTTTTATTGTATTGTGGTCTGAAAAGGAAGCATTTATTATTTCTGCCTTTTTGTATTTGATTCTGATGTTTTTATGCCCTAATGCATGGTCAGTTTTTTAATATAGGTGCCATGTACTGCCAAGAAAAGATGTATTTCTTTCTGTCCCTAATCAATTTTTCCAGAGGTCTATCATAGCTAAGTTTTCTAGGATTCTATAAACATCCCTAGTTTTTTTTTAATGGTTAATTCACCTGATTCTGAGAAGGGAAGGTTGAGGTCCCCCACTATTACAGGTTTGCTTTCTATTTCTTCCTGTAACTGGCTTAAAATATTCTCTAGTAATTTGGCTGCTTTACCACTTAATATCATTTAGTATCATTACTATTTAATTGTTTAAGGTACTTTCTTTCCTTATCTCTTAATAAGATCTATTTTTACTTTTGCTTTATCTGACATCATAATTGCTACCCCTGTCTTATTTCCTTTTTTTTGTTCAGCCTTTTATCTTTACTCAATATGTGTGTGTCTATGTCAGATCTGTTTCTTATAAACAACATATTGTTGGATCCTATTTTTTAATTCACTCTGCTATTTGCTTCCATTTTATGGGAAAATTCATCCCATTCACATTGTTATGATTACCAGCTCTGTATTTCCCTCAATCCTATTTTCTCCTTTGTATATACTTTTTTTTCTCTTTCCACCCTGTTCTTAGTAGTGTTTTTCCTTACCCCATGCACTACCTTTTCTTCTTATCATCCCTTCCCCCTTCTTTTACCTTTTCCCCTAGTATTTCTACCCTCTCTTATATCCTGCCTCTCCCTTCTTTTCTCTTTTTCCTCCAACTTCTTAATAAAGCTATATAAATTTCTATATCCAACTGAATGATTGAGTTATGCTTTCTTAGAGCCAAAACTGATGAGGTCCAACTTCAGGCAATGCTCATTCCCCTCCCTTATTTCCCTGGATTGTAATAAGTCTTTTCTACCTCTCTAGGTGAACTAATTTTCTCATTATACCCCCCCCCCTTCCTCTTTTACCAGTACAAACCTTTTCCTATCCTTTAAGGTCTTTTTCTTTGATATCATCACACCAGACTCCATCTCAATCACCCTTAATTCATGTGATATCCCTCTCTGTCTGCCCCCAGCAACAGATACTCAGTTCTCAAGAGTTTCAGATATCATTTGTCCCATCTAGGGATATAAATAGTTTAACCTTTAAATGATATTCATATATATACATATATATATATATAATATATTTATATATATAATATATATATATTTCCCCCCCAACCCTGTTTAATATATTCCCCCCAACCCTGTTTATCTTTCTATGCTTCTCTTGAGTCTTGTTTTTGTAAATAAGATTTTCTGTTTAGTTCTGGTTTTTTCAATAGAAATGATTGAATATCTCTTAATTCACTGAAGCTTTGTCATCTCCCCTAAAATATGATGCTGAATCTCACGGAGTAGTTAATTCTTGGTTGTAACCCTAGGTCCTTTGCCTTGCAAAATATGATATTCCAAGTCCTCCAATCCTTTATTGCAGAAGCTGCCAGATCCTAGGTAATCCTGACTGTTGCTTCTTGATATTTGAATTGTTTTTGTCTGGCAGCTTGCAGTATTTTTTCCCTTGAGATTGTAGTTCTGGAATTTCAAACAATGTTCCTTGGGGTTTTCTTTATGGTATCTCTTTCCAAAAGTGATCAATGGATTCTTTCAATGAGTATTTCCCCCCCACCCCTTCTCTTTATTGTATATCAGGGCAGTTTTCCTTAATTATCTCTTGAAGAATACTATCCAGCCTCTTTTTTTTGATCAGAACTTTAATGTAGACCAATAATTTTTAAATTGTCTCTTCTGAATCTATTTTTCATGTTGGCAATTTTTCCAATGAGATATTTCACATTTTCTTCCATTTTTTTCATTCTTTTAGTTTGCTTGACTGATCCTTGCTGTCTCACAGAGCCATTACCTTCTATTTGCCTCATTCTAGCTTTTAATATGTGATTTTCTTGAATTAACTTTTGTATTTCTTTTTCCATTTGGTTAATTCTACTTTTTTATTTTTGTTTTTTCTGAAGCAATTGGGTTAAGTGACTTGCCCAGGGTCACATAACTAGGAAGTTTTAAGTGTCTGAGGTCAGATCTGAGCTCATGTTCTCCTGACTTCAGGACTGGTGCTCTATCCACTGTGCCACCAATTGTCCCTATTAATTCTAATATTTAAGGAGTTGTTTTCTTCAGTCAGTTTTTTTTCTTCCTTTACCAAGATGTTGACTCTTTCATGCATTCCTCTTATTTACTTGATCATCTTTCTTCTACCTCGCTTATTTTCCTTTTAAAACCTTTGATGAACACTTCCAAAAAGTCTTTTTGAGCTTGAGACCAATTCATATAATTCTTTGAGATTTCTTCTATGGTCATTTTGTCCTCTTCTGTTTTGGTCTTTCCTGTCATCATAGAAGTTTTCTATGGTAAAGAGCTTTTTTTTTCCTGTTTCTTGCTTATTTTGTTTCCTTTTGCCTCTTTTTAGTGTTTATATTTGAGCTCTACTCCTGGGGCAAAGTTGGTGCTGTCCCAAGCTTTCTGCGCAACTCTGAACCTTGGCTTCAAGAATAGGAGCCCCTTGTATTCGCAGGAAATAGCTTTGGATGATCTTTTCAGGAAACGACATGGTTTCTTGGACTTTGCTTTCTGAGCTGGGATTGGAAACTGCTCTACTGATTTGCTCCTCTACTGAGCCAGAACTGAGATTCTTAGTTGCTGATTGGCTGTGATTAAGCCTCTCTCACCAGCTTTCCCAGCTCACCCTTTTCATCTCAGTGAGACTGACCTTTATTGAAGTTTTTCCACTGCATCTTGAGAGGGAGAGTTGTTTCATTCTGTAAAACTCTGTTCAGAGAAGATGGCGAATTGCAGACAGCTTTCTCTGTGAACTCCTGTGATCTTCCCTCAGACCCAGACAAAGTGAGCCTTTGAACTAGTTTTGGAGTGAGGGCTCTGCCAAACATTTGGACTACGACGCACTTCTATCAAATATCTACATTGAAAGAACTCCAGAAAAAGTTAACCTCAGGGGAAATCGGCCACTGGTCGCCATCAGACTCCAGCCGGGGAGGAAGTCAGGGCTGCCAGAGGGGCGGATTTTAGGCACCCAGGAAGCCCCTGGGAGACGCCTGGGCCACTTTGCTCTGCTTGCGGGCAGGTGCTTTGGCAGATCTGCCTTTGGTAAAGGGTGGGTTGAGAGCAGCTGAAAACATGGTCCTAGTGCGGATCTAGCCCGACCAGCCTCAGACCGGAAGTCAACTCGGCAAACTGCCCCAGGGCAAATACAAATTGTTGAAATATTCTCTACTGGTGACCAATATCCCAACTCAAAATTATGAGTAAGAAGCAGAAGAGAGCTCTCACCATAGAAAGCTTTTACGGAGAAAAAATAGAAAAACAAAAGGTCAAGAATTTCAAGGGCATTAATGAAAAAAAAAGGCTGACAATGGTGGACTTGCTGTACCAGATCTAAAACTATATTACAAAGCAGTGGTCATCAAAACAATTTGCTACTGGCTAAGAAATAGAGTAGTCGATCAGTGGAATAGGATAGAATCACAAGACAAACTAGGCACTAAGTATAGCAATTTAGTCTTTGATAAACCCAAAGACCCCAGCTTTTGGGATAAGTATTCACTATTTGACAAAAACTGCTGGGAAAACTGGAAACTAGTGTGGAAGAAATTAGGGCTTGACCCACATCTAACACCACATACCAAGATAAGATCTAAATGGGTTCATGATCTGGATATAAAGAGTGATACTGTAAGTAAATTAGAGGAATGTAATGTAGTTTACCTCTCAGACCTATGGAGATGGAATAAATTTATGTCCAAAGAAGAACTGGAACTCTTAATTGAAAACCAGATAGATAACTTTGACTATATTAAGTTAAAAAGTTTTTGTACAAACAAAATCAATGCAGACAAGATTAGGAGGGAAGCAATAAATTGGGAAACCATCTTTACATTTAAGGGTTCTGATAAAGGTCTCATCTCTAAAATATATATAGAATTGTCTCATATTTATAAAAATTCAAGCCATTCTCCAATCAATAAATGTCAAAGGATATGAACAGACAATTTTCAGAGGATGAAATTAAAACTATTTATAGTCATATGAAAAGGTGCTCCAAATCACTATTGATCAGAGAAATGCAAATCAAGACAACCCTGAGGTACCACTTCACACCTGTCAGATTGGCTAAAATGACAGGAAAAGTTAATAATGAATGTTGGAGAGGATGTGGGAGGGCTGGGACACTGATGCATTGTTGGTGGAGCTGTGAACGGATACAGCCATTCTGGAGAACAATTTGGAGATATGCTCAAAAAGTTATCAAACTGTGCATACCCTTTGACCCAGCAGCACTTCTATTGGGCTTATATCCCAAAGAAATCATAAAGGAAGGAAAGGGCCCCACATGTGCAAGAATGTTTGTGGCAGCCCTTTTTGTAGTGGCTAGAAACTGGAAATTGAATAGATGCCCTTCAATTGGAGAATGGCTGAATAAATTATGGTATATGAATATTATGGAATATTATTGTTCTGTAAGAAATGACCAGCAAGATGATTTCAGAGAGGCCTGGAGAGACTTCCATGAACTGATGCTGAGTGAAATGAGCAGAACCAGGAGATCATTATACACGGCAACAACAGTACTACATGACGATCAATTCTGATGGACATGGCTCTCTTCAACAATGAAATGTTTCAAACCACCTCCAATTGTTCACTGAAGAAAGCCATATGCACCCAGAGAGAGGGATGTGAAATGTGGACCACAACATAACATTCTCATACTCCTTGATTGATGTTTGCTTACATTGTGTTTCCTTTATCTGATACATTTTTTGTGTAGATAAGATTTTTCTTGCACAACGATAGGTTTGGAAATATGTATACATATATTCGATTTGCCAATATTTTAACATAATTAACATGTAGCGGATATCCTGCCATCCAGGGGAGGGGTGGGGAGTTGGGGGGAAAAATTTGTAACAGAAAGCTATGTAAGGGTTATTGTTGAAGAATTACCCACACATATGTTATGCAAATAAAATAAAATTAAAAAAAAATAAAACTCTGTTCAGAGACTTAGTTTTATGTAGTTTTCAAGGGAACTGAAGTTTTACATATCCAGAACTTCTTAATCCAAGATCTCTGAATTTGTTGTTGTTTTGTTATTTTACCTCAAATAGACATGTATATATGTGTGTGTGCATGTATATATATGCTGTGTGTGTGTGTGTATGTATATAGCATATATACTATCCACAATACATAAATATTTTATATATATACATGTGTGTGTATTTATATATGTATATAGATAGATCGATAGATAGATATTACCTCTACCTATATAAACGTTTTTGTGTCACAAATTAAAAATTATATTTAGGTTGTACAAAAAAACAAAATTTAAATCTACCCCTCTAAGTAATGGAAGCAACTCACTGTTTCAAAGATGCAAAGTTAAGAAACAAAAGCATACATGTACTCAAAATTATATTAGATAATATTGATTCTAATATGACTTTTCTTTTGTAATATGATGTATTTTATTTTATGCATTTAATAATATTATTCTTCGAAAAGGTCCATACATTTTATCATTGGATTTTGTAGAAAGCACATAGCTAGCTCAAGAAATGCAATGTATATTTAAAAAGTCATTGAAAGCAGAGTCAAGAGTTAATAGCACAAACAATTGATGAGGAAGAGTTAGGAAAGTCTTCAAGAAGGAGATGGTACTGGAGTTATGTCTTGACAGAAGACTGGAATTCTAAGAAATAGAGATTAGAAAAATTTTGGGAAAGCTTGTGAGATGTATAAGTGGACAGAAGTTTCAAGAATGTTGTGGATATAGAAATGGGAAGACTGCAACTTATTTAACATGAGAGAGATGAAGGCAAAGGAAGAACGACTTAGTTTTGTGAACATGATTTCCTAAAAGGGTCACCATGCCTCCAAGAATAATAGAGACATTTGGAAGAGGGATTTTTTGGGTGGTAGTTGTGGTAGTATAGTGAGTTTAGCTCTCCCATCTAATAGAAGAAAAAATAAAGTCTAGAAAACTTACCTACTTATACAATTAGGTTAGTGGTGAAGTCAGGATATAAATCCATATCCCCATGTCCCTGAATTCCTCTGAATCACAACATAGGTAAAGTTTTTAGCTTGGCCCAGCACTTAGCATAATGGTTAGCACAGGGAAGGCACTTTTTTATTGACTGAATTGCCCATAGTCAAAATACTTGATGTTATCAAATATGGATAGAAAGTGCTTAAAAAACACAGGAACATGCCTTGAATGGTACATAATGGAAAGAGCACTGATCTTGGACTTGGAAAATCTGGCTTTCAATGTAAACTCTACTGCTTATTTTTGAACATTTATGAATGTCAAGCTAAGCCTACATGATCTTTAAGGTATTTTCCAGATCTAACATTCAATGTTCCGTGCTTTTTCTAACTCTTGAGATTTTTTTATGTTCTCTCTTGAAAGGTCTCTTCCATCTCCAGAATTCTTTGTTGCTGAATTCACTGGCATGCTTTTCTCTGTGTTCTAAGTTTCCTTTCATTTCTGATATTCCATGTTCTTTATTTGAGTTTCTTGAACATTTCATTGTTTTATGATCCCCTTCTTTGGCATTCTCAGCTCTGTGTTATAATTTCTCTTATCACTAGTAGTGATATTTTGTATTTTAGCTCTAATGTTTTGTTTTGTGTTCTTTTCCAACTCCAGTATCCTAGATTATATGTTCTAAGGTCTCTCTAAGCTCTGACATTTTCTACTCTATATTCTAAGGTTTCTTCTAGCCCTGGCAATCTTTTCTCCTTGTTCACATCAAATTTAGCATTTTATGTTCTACATTCTAGGTTCTCTTCCAGGCCTAATATTTTTGATATGTATTCCTTTCCAATTCTGTCATTCAATGCTCTGTGTTTGAAGGTTCACTCTAGCTTTGCCAGTTCACATTCAGTGTTAACATAAACTTTCCAGCTTTAGCATTCCTTATTCTATGATCCCTTCCAACTTTGGTACTCTCTCATCTAAAGTCTCTTTTTGCTTTCACATTCAATATCAGTGGCACTGAGCTGGAGTGATACAGCAGGAAATCCTCAAAGGAGATTACTGGAAGAGGGAAGTCAGGAAGAAGTGTGTTTCCATAATGGTTGCTTGGTGGGATAACAATGCTTGCTTTCTCCCTGGTAGTCTCCTCTGAAAAGGGTGGGGTGAGAAGAATAATCTTGTCATTGCCTGAATGCTCATTGACTAGGATCTTTTCATTCCAACATTTCTACTATTTACAAAGGGTGTGGGGAAAAGGTTGAGAAATGCTCTTCCATGGTAAATTTCCCCAAGCATCCTGGGAGAGGTGCATGCAGAAATCCTGTTGACAAAATATTTTGTGCAAGTACCTCCCACACACAGCTTTGAGATTCTACTCCTATGCACTTCCCAATCCTGCTGCTATTCAAATAACAAATGTCAGCAGCATTTTAATCTGTTTCTTTCTTTCTCTTGCCCCATGACTCCTCCAAGGAACATTAGTGTCTATTACATTCATCTCCTTATTCCATTTCTGGTAATTTTAACTGAATTTGATAAATTTAGAATTAAAGTTTATTGCAAGTGTTCCTTGGAAGTCATTTGGAAGGTAAGTTAAATAAAAAGGCAATCACAAGAGCATTTTGTATACTTTAGAGATATCAAAATTTACATTTCCACTGCAAAAGTCTCAGATTTTTTCCTTTAGAGATTCCGATATCTCTTGACATTTTCATAGAAAGCAAGAGTTAGAAGAGATCTTTCTTAGTGACTTCCCAGAACCCTTTCTTTTGAAATTCGTGTGTCATGGGATCTTGTGCAAGGCTCCACTGCAGATGTTAAATCAAGAAGCATTTATTAAGAACTTACTATGTGGCAGTCTCCACACAAATGATTGGGATACAAAGAGAATAATTATGAGCTGTTCTAGAGCAGGAACTGTCTTTTACCTATTTTTGTATCCCCAGCCCTTAGCATAGAGCCTGGAACACAATAGGTACTTTATAAATATTTATTGATGGATTGGTTGACTAATTGGAGAGTCAAAGACTTTATGAGGGCAGAAATCTGGTTTAATTAGAATGTGAATTCCCTGAAAATAGAGACTGTCTTGCTGTTGCATTTGTATCATTATTTCTCAGAACAAAGCCTGGAACATTGTAGATGTTAAATATATGCTTTTTATCATTCATTATTTAAATAGCCCCTACCCAAATTTTGCTTGGCATAATGTACTTTTATGCTAATTTATTGTTTTTATTTAAATTTTAAAAATGATCTACTATAGTTCCCTTTATTTGTTGATGAAGAAAAACAATAATTCATAGAGAAGCATTGATCCACACAAAGTTAAACAAGCAGTAAATAGTGGCACTAGGAGAATTGTAACTAAGATAGAACAGCTGGGGCTTGGACTAAGGGCACTAAAATTTGGAGAGTGCTGACAGCAGTTAAAATCCTTCAGCAAGTGAAAAAAGCTTATCAACTATTTGGTAAGAGTAATTAACAGGGGAAGTTATTAGATGGCATGATTCCTCTCCCTTCCCTCTCTTCCCCAGTGGCTAAACCCCAGTTGAGTTCCTCTTTCATTATGACCCAGGTCTCTTTTCTAGTAAGCAGTCTCTGCTGTAGAGCTTTGGCATCTATCTTCCCCTATTAGAGAAACATGAATTCAGGTCTTCTTGATTCTAAACCTAGGACTTTATCTACTCTAACATTTTACCTCAAAATATAATGTCATATAATACAGTAATTTTATGGTACTCAGACCCCAATTGCTAGTTGATTAATTTGTTTAGGGAGCAAGAATAGGTAGGATCTTTATGTATCAGCCCACTGTTTCCTTTTGTTTACTTATTTATGCCTTAAAACCCCCAACAACATCATAGTAATTTTTGCCTATATCACTACTCTCAACCCCTTG
Organism: Myrmecobius fasciatus; assembly: GCA_023553655.1. Lineage (NCBI taxonomy): Eukaryota > Metazoa > Chordata > Mammalia > Dasyuromorphia > Myrmecobiidae > Myrmecobius > Myrmecobius fasciatus. Next base: position 161,542 of record JAJPUD010004057.1, read on the forward strand.
CTCCAATAAGCATGTGCCTTGTAATACAGTCAAATAATACTGTGACCTTATCAGATTTAGTTGAACTGTATATGCTATATTTTTCATCCATAATCTGCCACCTTTCCAATAAAGGATGGAGGTTTATTTCTTAATCTTTTCTCCAGGCTCATATTTAGTGATTGTAATTACACAGCACTTGCTAGTCCATTGCTAAAAGGAAGTCTTTTAGTGATTATCTCTTTCTGAAACATTCCCATAGCCCTACTTAATTTTGGTTATTCATATCTGCTGACTTCTCTTCATCAACTATTCAGTTATTCTGAACAATTTTGGCTTCTGACTTCTATGTGTCAGCTGTTTCTATGGCTCAATTCACTCTTCAATGACTTGTGGTTTTACACCAGTTTCTGATACTTTAATCTCTGCTTCATTATAGAAAGGATACTGGTTTCAGAGTCAGGAGATCTAGGTTGGATTCCTGTCTTAGGCATTTAGTAGCTTTGTAACTGCGTAAATGATTTAACCTCTCAGAATCTCACTATCTTTAAAATAAGAGTGGTGGGACTTGTATAACTTCTCAGGGTTGTAGGAAATATACTTTCTAAACCTAAAATGACTATATAAAGATTATTATTAATTCTCTCATTCCATATCTACTTGCCCTCCCTCCAAAATGAGTTGCCATTGTCACAAAGGCCATATACCTTCTATCTCTCAAGTCTGGCAATGATGGCTTCATTTGAACACTTGCTTTCCTACCACTTAGTGGAAGGTTGGGACAAACACATACTATCAGGCCAAAATCATGTGCATATATTTGTACTGGCTAGTTAAATAAAAGCTCCTTAAAGCCCACAATTAATTTTCTTATTTTCTTTGTATCTCCCATATCTCTAATGGTATCTTCTTGCACCAAGTGGATGCTTAATAAATGCTGTGAGAATTGAATTGGATTGGCATATTGATACAAGTAATGTCAGAATTTCTTTCAAATTTCTGTATAGACATGGCAAACTCTGTTGCATACTTTGTGTGTTTAACTGACATTGATAATTAATGTCTCTATGCCATTGTCTCATTTAGAATGTGAGCTTTTTGAAAGCACAGAATGTTTTTTTTCCCCCTATTTCTAACTCTAGGATATAATAAATTTTAATAAAAGTTCATTTGCTCATTTGTTCATTTTTTCCCCTTGATACCAAGGGAATTATGGAAATCCTTATGCTGCTATTGCTCATAGAATTTAATTTGGAATAAGTATATCACTGCGTGTATAGTGGGATATTGTGTGTACTACAGTCCAGTGTTTATACTACTATGTGGATTTAAAAATCAATTAGATAGGGGATTTTAAACCTAGGGTCTGTGATTCTGCTTTCCCCCCAATATTTTGATAACAATTTCAATATAATTAATATCCATTGTAATCCTATTATCTTATGCATTTATAAACTTTTTTCTGGGAAGGAGTCCTCAGATTTCATCAGGCTGACTGCCCAAGGAGTCCATGGTACAAAATGTTAAGAACCTCTGAAAGATATTAGATAGCAAGATAAATAGGCAAGAAGATATAAATATATCTAGACATTAATTAATTACTCACTTTGTGCTGAAAATTATACTACACTCTGAAGAAAACCATATACACCCAGAGAGAGGGATATGAAATATGGACCACAACATAACATTTTCATACTCTCTGTTGATGTTTGCTTGCATTGTGTTTCCTTTCTCTGATTTTCTTTTTTTTTTTTTCTTGTAGATAGGATTTTTCTTGCACAACTTGTCAAGTATTTCAACATTATTAACATGTAGTGGACTTCCTGCCATCTAGGGGAAGGGAGGGGACTGGGGGTAAAATTTGTAATGGAAAGCTTTGTAAAGATCAATGCTGAGGAACTACCCATACATATGTTATACAAATAAAAAGCTTTAATTAAAAAAAACAACAAAAAATAAAAAAAATAAAAATTATACTACACTCTGGAGACATAAATGTAAACCAATAAGATATTTCCTTCCCTTTTCAGGGCTTACATTCTAATAGGGGAATACAATGCAGAGAAACTAGAAAGGATGGGAAGGAGAAGGCAGAATGGGCTATGGAAGTTCTAGGCAAGAGAACACAAAAGTCTATCCATTCTTCTTTCTTTTTCTTTTTCTTCTTTTCTTCCTCCTTCCATCTCTCTCTTTTTCTCTTCTTCCCACCCTTCTTTTCTTCTTCTTCCCTCCCTCCTTTCCTTTCTTCTTTCCTCCTCCTCCTCCTTCTTTCATATAGTTTCATCAAAGGGGGTACTTACTATACAAACACAAAACAGAAATCCTTCATATCTGGTAAATAATTTTCAAGATTTGAAATGACTGAAAAATTTTATCATTTTATCATGAAAAATTTATTATGTGCTGTCTGATGATGAGTGTTCCCTTACTACTTCTTAGACAGCCAGCATATAATCTGGATACTTATTGGTGTGTATGTATGAGTGTGTGTGTATGTGTGTGTGTGTGTTCATTTTAGACAGAGCTGCCACTAATGATTCTAGATTTATATAACCTTTGATTTATGCCCCTAATTTGTTAGTACATTCTTCCCAAATTCACAAAATTAGAGAACAACAGAACTAATATTTGTAGGGCTCCTAAGTGGACAGCCAGTCCAATTTACATATAAAATCAATCCATACAATAACATGCCTTACAAGTGTCCATTTACTTGAAGGCCTTCACAGACTATGAACTCATCTCTTCTTGAGACAACTCAATCCACTTTTTAATAGCTTGAATTGTTCAGGACCATTTTTTCTCTCAGGAATACAAATTTTTTAAATTGATCCTGGTTATGTCCTTTGGGAATAAAAACATAAATCCACTCACTTTTCCACATCATAGCCTCACAAATACTTGAAGACAGGACTCAGGGCGCCCCTAAATCATCTTCTCTTTTACAGGTTAAATATTCTTTTTCTTTCTTTTCTTTTCTTTTTTTTTTTTTGGCGGGGGCAATTGGGGTTAAGTGACTTGCCCAAGGTCACACAGCTAGAAAGTGGTAAGCAGATTAAACATTCTTACTACCTTTAAGGTTTATCTATTTCCCCTTTTGTGAATAATCTCTAAATTACCAATTTCCTTCTTAAATTGTGGTGTCCAGAAATGAATAAAACTCTTCAAGGTCTAATTTGGGCAGCAAAGTAAGATGATCACTTCCTTATTTCTGGAAGCTATGTAGCATAAATCATTCATATATAACTATTTTCAGAGTAAGAAGAACTTAGGTTGAAATTCCACATCTTATACATATTATTTGTGTAAGCATAGTTTGGTCACATAATAAATTGACCCACTATGGTACACAGAGTTTCCACATCATGAATTCCACATATCAATTAAATCACAGATCTGAAGCATCTAAACAAATGGATAAAGAGATAAATAGATAGAAAGGTAGGTAGGTAGAGTTAGCTAGGTAGATAATAGATAAATAGGAGAATGGATTGATGAATATATATGAGATAGAAAGGTAGATGGATGGATACATATATAGATGGATAAATAAATAGAAGTGAATGAACAAATGAATCAGTCAACAAGCAAATCAACAAATAAAGTATCTCTTTTGATTCAACCTAAGATCATAGCTTTTGTGATTTCCACATCATACTAACAGTTCAATAAAACTCACAGGTTTATTTTTCAGACAAATTGTTGCCTAACTATCACCCCACTTATTATGTAACTATGAAACAGATTTTTGAATCTTAAGATTTTACATGTATTCCTATGTAATGCATTACTTCATTCATTCCAATGTATGAGCTTTGTATTTACTTTGCAAATATGACATGTGAAAAAAAAATATAAAGTTACTCATCTTTACTTTTCATATACTTTACATTTTATCATCTGCATACATGTTATTCCTTCCATGTAAATGCTAGTGACTGCAGGACAAGGAACATGTAGGTTCAATTTTTGTAGAGTCTGACAGTGTCATGTACATTGTAGGTTCTTAATAAATGTTTGTTGAATTGAATTGAATTGAATTAAATCTACTAGCTTAATTACAGGCTACTATTATTGCAAATCTTCTTTTTCTTCAATATGTTATGGATCTGTGAATTAATATATTTGGATATATTTCAGTGACATTGATTGAAACCCATTCATGCCTTGTCATGTCTATATTCTTCTATACAAAATCACTCAATATTGTAAGCATTGCATTCTCAATTTTTTGACATTGGGTAGATGTCAACTAATCATCATCATCATTATGAATCCCTATTACTATTATTTTTCTTTTAAAAAATATCTGATTTGAGTTTCACAGCAATCCTTTAAAGTAGTTTAAATAATTTTATTTTTTGATATTTATTATAAAGATAAAAATTTTTGAAAATGAGGGAGTTATCTACATAATGTCATTAGCTATTAGGAGGCATGAGAATATATCTCAGTTCCAACTCTTGCCCTGTGTATTATTATTATTATTTTATTATTATTATTTATGTACCATAAGGTGTGAGGAAATGTGGAGAATATGCTTAGATATGTTTTTGTAGCAGTGATGAAGTTAGGGACCTGACAACGTTTTTGCATTTTGAGATGTCTGTATTTGGAAGAAAAGGGCAATCATGGGATTATAGATTTAGAGGTAGTAAGGGCCTTAAAGTTAATTTTGTTCAACCCTTTCATTTAACAGATTAGGAAACAGGCTCAGAGAAGTCATGTAAGCTGCCTAATGTAACAAGGTAAAAGTAGTTAATTGAGTATTCATATCTAGTTCTTTTCTTACCAAATCCATCTTTCTTTCCACTTTACCTCTGAATTTCAATAGGATACAGTTCAATTAAAGCATAGATACAGAACATTACTATATTAAGTGGAAAAAAATTTCAGATAGAATTTTCCAGAGACAAAAAAGTCTAATTAAGTTTGCAGGGGCAGCCCACTAAGTAGCTAAATCTGCTTAGAGCCATAAGCTCAGTGTAGCTTTAGAAGCAGACATTTTTCTTGGCATTGTTATATTGTCTGAAGACATAAACTTTTCTTAATTGAGGCATAAAGTGTTCTGACTGCTTCTAAGAATGGAATTTTAAACAAAATAATGCTTAAAATAGCGTCATCTTGTGATAAAATGTTGATAAGTCTCATGGCAATGACTCAAAGCCAAATTAGGTAAAGTGCATGATGGATCCTCTGTATGCACAGCTGGCTGGGAGCATGGATTGTGCATTGTCTGGGAATGTGCCGGACCGTGGAATTGAATTTTCTCCCTGTGATGGGTCAGAATTTTTACCAGGGATCCTGATGCCTGGGGAAAATCCAGTTGATGGTAGGTTAATAAAGTGTGGAGTTTGTCCTGGTTGGCATTGAGTCCAATTCTAGATCCAGATACATAGCTGAATAGTGGTCCTGAAAAGTCTGAAAAAGATAATAAACAAGGAATTTGGTGATGAACAGAGACAAAGATGATTGGAGAAAAATGGGATTCCTGGTGGGGGAAGGGAGGGGTGTTACACATGGCAAATGGAGGACCATCAGCTAGATAGTCAGAGAATCATATTTGCTTAGGAGACTTTGTTGGAGAGAAAGCATGTTTCATCCCAAATATTGGGTCTTTAGGGATAAGACTCAGGCACTTCACCTTAGATAGAGCTCCAGGTTAGTTAGTTTATTTTGAGTAGCTTGGATTTCTAAGAAGTGGAATAAAATTTATAATACACTAGTCAAAATGTTAGATGCTACCTCTCTACATTAAAGCCCATATTTTAATTATATGAATTATTCCATAGTCTTTGAGCAAATGGGTGATTCTTGGATGTATATAGGCTTGGGTAAGTGTAAGGAGCCCTGTACTTTGAGTTAGGAAATCTGAAATCTACTTTCAGCTTGCTGTTATATAGCTGTGTTGTCTAGAGGAAATGTCTTCTCATCTCTGGGCTCCAGATTTTTCTTCTGAATAAGATGAATTGGTCTCAATAATCAAGATCCCTTCTAGCTACATAAGTTTTTGTTTTTAATTTTATGGTGATTGTTTTTTTTTCTTTTAACTCTCTCTTTTCTCCCCCAATGCTTATAAAAAAAAGGATTTTAGTATTTGATTCAGGGAATCTCAGAGTTGGAAGAGACCTACCTCTATGTTATTAAGAATCCCTACTCAATCAATCAGTTAATAAGTATTTTTAAAGCACCTATTTTGTGCTAGCTGCTCTGATAAGCACTGGGGCTATAAAGAAAGAAGAAAGATACTCTTTACTCTCAAGGAGCTGTGGATTTAATGGAGAAGTAACAAACAATTATATCCAAACAAATTTTATACAGGAAGAACTGAAGAGAATGAATAGAAAGAAGGCACTAGCTTAAAGAGAGAAGGCCGACTTTCTGAAGAAGGTGAAATTCAGTCAGTGACCATCCACTAATTAGAATAGATATGTGGCCCAGTTGATGAAGTGCTGGGCTCAGAGTCAGGAAGAAAAATTCAAATGCAGTCTGAGACATATTAGTTGTGTAACTCTGGGCAAGTTACTTAACCTGTTTGCCTTAGTTTCCTTATCTATAAAGTAGACATAATAATAGCACCTATCTTACAGGATTGTAAGGATCAAATAATAATTTTCAATCTATTAGCACAATGTATGGCACATAATAAGAACTACATAATTTTTAGTTTTATTATTTTAAAATTATCGTTATTATTATTTGCTCTGGAAGGAGGATTGACGACCTTCCACTGATGGAAAGAAAGACTTTCACTCTGGACAAATCTACATGTAAAATATGGCTACTATATCAGTCATGGGACAGAGATTAAATATAAGGAGATTGCACAGATGATGATTTCTGTACATATGGTTCTTTAATGGGTATTCCTTCACACTCACGCAAAAATATTTTGGGCCCATGTGTGTTGTAGTAACAATGCAAAATAGGGATCTCAAACTTCCATTTCTTTCCTCTGCAATCTACCATTGTACATAGATGTGAGAATAATCTTCCTTTGACACAAGGGTGAACCTGGAATCATAGATGACAGAAGGTTCAGTAACCTTCCCTGCCTCCCCATTTACCACTGTGATAAAATATCTGGTATATAAAGGCCCTCAACAATTTGGTACCAGGCTATGTTTTCAGCTGTATTGCTTTATCATTTCCCTTTATGAATTCTACATCAGCTATTCCTTCAACTTAAATGTTTTCTCTTTTACCTCTATATATTGCCACAAACTATACCAACGAATGTACTTTTCTTCCTCCTCAATTCTACCTCCTGGAAGCATCATCTGTCTTCTAAGCTCACATCAAGTCCATTCACTCTCTGAAGTTTACTCTGATCCTGTCTCTCCTTAAACCACATTGAATTTACTTGTCTTTATGCACGATTAGTATACATGATAGTATAAAGTAAGCTCTTTGATAGAAAACAGTTAAGTGGCCCAGTCGATAGAATATTGGACTTTTAGTCAGGGAGACATGAATCTTGCCACAGATATCTACTAGTTCTGTGCAAATTATTCCACCTTTTTCAGCCTCAATTTCCTTATTTGTAAAATGGATAATAATACTAATAGCACTTACTGACCAAGGTTGTTGGGAAGATCACTTAAGGAAGGGAAAATGATTTGGTGGCTCTTATTGATAAATATGTTGGAGTATATATAAATGATGCATAGATTCAGAGCTGAAAGGACTTCAGTGGCCATCTCATCTATCCCCCTCTTTTTGTAGATTTGGAAATTGAGATTCAGGTAGAAAATGATGGGGGCATTAGAACACAAGCATTAGAAACAAGATTTGAAGTCTGGTTCTTTGACTCTAATGCTTTTTTAAAAAATAAATTAAATTTTAACTTAAAATTTTGTTACTTTTTTATAAAAATTAAAAATTTTAAAAAATTAAAAAAAAAAAAAGACTGGGTTTCTTAATCTTATCAAGCCTAAGAGATAAGGGGCTATTCATGGGATTAACACAACTCTGATCAGCACTGGAGCTTATGGGTTTATTTTGACAATCTGAAGGACTTCTATTCTTAGGGCTCTTTGTATTAATGCCAAATTTGGTATAGCTACCCAATTGACTTATCCCACTTTAGCTCAGAACTCCCAAGCTCAAAGGATTTGTCAGTGCCAGAGTTCATGGAAACAAAGATTATGGGCTTGTGCCATGCAATCAATCAGTAAGCATTTGTTAAGCACCTACTATATGTCAGCCACTATGCAAAGCACTGGGAATACAAAAAAAGATAAATGAACAGTCCTCTCTTAATTTCATAATAGCAATAATAGCTGGACTCATACATGACTCAATAAACACATGTAGGATATATTTATAATTTGTAAAAGAGAGCTAAAATTCCTGAGACTTTTTAGAGATTATGGAATTTGAAAAGATCTCTTCAATGCCAAATTGCTTAAATGGGTCACTACTGTATGTCTTTGGGTCCATAGGGTCTCTCATATTAGAGGAAGCAAAGCAGTTTGGGGGGCCTTACTCTTATCAGTGAATAACTTTCCTTTCATAGTCTGTGGTGCCATGGACCAGAGGAGTAGCTCTCTCCTATGTATTTCCAAGTAAGATTACATATAGGAGCAACTAGAGATGAGGCTGCTCATAACTGTGGATTCTAGTGAATAAAGAAGAGGACAGAGAATATTTCAGTCATTAATAACTATGTATCATGAGGGAGACATTCGGAGATAAAAAGTCCTTGCCAAAAAACAAAGTCCTCTCTGTTTCTCAACTTTCTTCTCTTTAAAATGAAGTGTACTAGATCCCCTCTAACATCCTTTCAGCCTTAAATCTGTGACCCTCTGATCCTTTGTTCCAAACTTAGAGAATATGATATGGATTCTAAGAAAATCTCTCAGTTATTTAGGTGTGAATGATCCTTGTGAGAGGGCTCATTTATGCTGAATGTAACTAGAGGGCACTCCTCCCTCCCATTCTAAATGCACACACATGCACATTTTGCTATTTGAATTGCCTTCTCTGGCATGTGGATTATATTCTCCTAGTATGTGGATGTGTGTGCAACATAAAAACAAAATCATTAACTGGTTTAGGGTTAATGGTACTTATTTTTGATTATTGAAAGTTATATTGTGAGAAAAAACAAATTATAAAATAGTATTTGGGAAATAGCTAGAAGTCTTCATAAAATGGAATAATAGGTCTAGTTTTATAGACAGACTACAAAAAAAGTCAGAAATGCTTACAAAAATAAAAGCCATTGAAAGAATCTTAGAAAAGTCATATTTTCCCTGTTTCTATTTCCAGGGAGTTGGAATAGCTCATTAAAAGTCAGAATATTTTGTTTCTTTTTTAAATAAAAAATTGCAAACAACACAGCTAAAACCTAGCTTAGCATAATCTTATAGAAGTTGGTGCCAAGAGATATAGTCAGTCAAGGTTAGGGAAGAAGAAATGGTTAGTGTGGTGTGATGGAAAGAGCATTGGTCTTAGGATCAAGAGACTTGAATTTTTACTTACTTAAATCTGATACTTACTATAGCTGTGTGACTTCTGGCCAATCAGTTAGTCAACTAAAAAATTTAAAATACTTTCTTTGTACTGAGCTCTGTGTTAAACACTAGAAATAAAAAAAAAATGGGCAAAATGATGGAAACAGTTACAAAAAGGAAAACAACAGAACTACTCCCTCCTGTTAAGGAGCTCACTGTCTAATGGAGCTCTTCCAAACTTCCTGAACTTCGATTTTCTTATCTGTATATGGGAATAATAATAACTGTATTACCTACAGACTATTATGTAACAAATGATGTGTAAATCTTGAATTGATGTGTAAATGGAGACTATTAAAGGTTTTATATGGAAAGCATTAAGTCAGAAGCTACCTGATCTTTCTAAGCAACTTAGATAATCAGAGACTGAGGAGCTTGGCCACAGTGGGGCTGGAATAATTAATGAGACAGTACAATGTACTTGGAGCACCTTCCAAATAGAAATCTATAACAAAACAAAACAAAACAGAAACAATTATTGTAAGTACTTACTGATTTCCAGCTCTCCCAAATCATGGATTATGTTTCCCGCTATGATCTGATTCATTTTACCATAATTCATTCCTTTTATGTTTTGTTTATTCTCTGAACTTCACTTTTAACCATCAGTATTCAAGAGTTTTGCCTGTTCTACGTCACATCTCTAACAATCAATTCTCTTTTTTTCAATGAATTATTTCAAAATAACTTTGTGTATGTTCAAGCTCCATTTTTAACCACATGACTTTGAGTATGCCATTTAATCTCAAATCTTAATTTCATTATCAGAAACTGATAGTGAGGAAAGAGGTCTGAGCTATATGAGATGAAAAGGAGAGAAGAGAAAGACGAATGGAAGAATCATTGTAGGTTTGAGGAGAAAGGAATTAATAACAGTTGTTGAGGTATACAAGATGGCAAAGTTTTAATGTAAACATATATGTGTGTAAATATGTAGGTATGTGTGTATATGCAAATATTAAGGTGGGATGCCTATATAACTACCATATATGCATATGCAAATAGGATGCCCATATAACAACAATAATGATTATGATGAGTGAAGATGATAAATACATATATATGACAATTCCTGTTTTTTTCTGTCTTTATTCTTTCTTCCCATTTGTAACAATGAATGTACTTTTTTCTCTCTTACTGATGAAATTCATCAACATCAACAAATATGAATAAATCCATATAGAGAATAGAAAAAAATGACCTCTAAAATAATTAATCTATGTATTACATGTAGATCATTTTAAAGCATTATATTTTACAGAGCAGGACCACTACATATCCCCATTTATTTGTTCTTTTATAAATTTATTTACTTTTTTTCTGTATATTTTCAAGATAAATTGACTTTTCTTAGCACTTTTGACAGTGACCTCACTACACCTTCACTGTCTCCCTTAATTCTTCTTTAACTAAAGTAGAATCAAAGTCCTCCCTATAAAACAAATATAGATTAAGCATATCAAATATATACATTGATTGCATTTGAAAATCTTACTGTGTATATTCAGTTTATCACTTCTTTCTTTAAAAATGTCTGCTTCATGTTCAGTGATCCAGAGTTATGATTGACCATAAGTTATGGGGAGGGAAACACGTCTTTAGTGATGGAAAAACAGTCTCATAATTTTTTTTCTTTTACGATGTTGTAATAATTGAATAAATTGTTTTTCTGGTTTTGTTCATTATCTCTCTCAGTTCATACATATCCTTTCAGTTTTCTCTAAAATCCATCTGTTTTGCTACTTCTTATGTGCTAATAATATTCCATTACCTTTATATATTCTAATTTTCACATTCTTTCCCCAATTGATAGGTGCTCATTTTGTTACAAACTATTTTCCCTGACAAGAAAAGGGCTATTTTGGGGGGCGGAGCCAAGATGGCAGAGTGAAAACGTGACTCTCTGTGTACTCCTCTAATCTTCTCTCAAACCAACAATAAAATAAGCCTCTGAACTGATCTTCAAGTCAACAAATTCAGAAATATTTGGACACTGCTCTCTGAAGAACATCATATCAGGTTTGTCTAACTCGGACAGAGGGATAAACAAGCGGACTCGGGTATAGGCCGGGAGTGAGGGTGGGACTCAGCTCAGCTCAGCTCATCTTGGCAGAAACTCCAAACTCCAAATTCCAAACACCTGGAGTTTATCTGAGGCACTCGGGACACTTTGCCCTGATTGGGGGCAGGTGTTCTGGCAGACTTGCCTTGCTTAAGGAGTAATTCGGACTTAGTCCTAGCCCCCACTGGCCCAGCACCTTAAGTTAATTCGCTGAAGTGCCCCAGGGCAAAGAGCTTTAGCCGAGGTTTTTCCAAACCTTAAAGAAGAAATAGGCAGCCAAATGATACTAGTGGGGGATCTCAACCTTTCTCTCTCAGAATTAGATAAATCAAACCACAAAATAAACAAGAAAGAAACTGGGGAGATAAACCAATTGTTAGAAAAGCTAGGTATGATAGATCTATGGAGAAAGTTCAATGGAGACGGTAGGGAGTTTACTTTCTTCTCAGCAGTCCATGGAACCTATACAAAAATTGACCATGTGTTAGGGCATAAAAACCTCAAAATCAAATGCAGAAAGGCAGAAATAGTAAATGCATCTTTTTCAGATCATGATGCAATAAAAATCACATACAATATAAGGCCAGGAGAAAATAAACCAAAAGTTAATTGGAAATTAAATAATCTAATCCTGAAGAATGAATGGGTGAAAGAGCAAATCATAAACACAATCAATAATTTCATCCAGGAGAATGACAATAAGGAGACAACATACCAAAATTTGTGGGATATGGCCAAAGCGGTTATAAGGGATAATTTTATATCTCTAGGTGCTTACTTGCATAAAATAGAGAAAGAAAAGATCAACGAATTGGGCTTATTATTAAAAAAAACTAGAAAAAGAACAAATTAAAAACCCTCAATTAAATACCAAATTGGAAATTCTAAAAATAAAAGGATAAATTAATAAAATTGAAAATAAGAAAACTATTGAATTAATAAATACAACTAAGAGTTGGTTCTATGAAAAAACCAACAAAATAGATAAGCCTTTACTTAATTTGATAAGAAAAAGGAAAGAGAAAAATCAAATTGTTAGTCTCAAGAATGATAAAGGAGAACTTTCCTCCAATGAAGAGGAAATTAGAGCAATAATTAGGAGTTACTTTGCCCAACCTTATGCCAGTAAGTTTGATAATCTAAATGAAATGGAGGAATATCTACAAAAATATAGATTGCCCAGGTTAACAGAAGAAGATATAAATTATTTAAATAGGCCTATATTAGAAAAAGAAATAGAACAAGCTATTAACCATCTCCCTAAAAAAAAATCTCCAGGGCCAGATGGATTTACATGTGAATTCTACCAAACATTCAAAGAACAATTAATTCCAATACTACACAAACTATTTGAGAAAATAGGGACAGAAGGTATATTGCCAGATTCCTTCTATGAGACAGATATGGTGCTGATAGCTAAACCAGGTAGGGTGAAAACAGACAAAGAAAACTATAGACCAATTTCCCTAATGAATATTGATGCAAAAATTTTAAATAAGATATTAGCAATGAGATTACAAAAAGTCATCCCCAGGATAGTACACTATGGCCAAGTAGGATTTATACCAGGGATGCAGGGCTGGTTCAATATTAGGAAAACTATCAGCATAATTAATTATATTAATAAACAAATTAACAAAAACCATATGATTATCTCAATAGATGCAGAAAAAGCCTTTGATAAAATCCAACACCCTTTCCTATTAAAAACACTAGAGAGTATAGGAATAAATGGGCTTTTCCTTAAAATGATCAGTAGCATCTATTTAAAACCATCAGCAAGCATCATATGTAATCGAAACAGACTAAAACCATTCCCCATAAGATCAGGAGTGAAACAAGGCTGCCCACTGTCACCATTACTATTTAATATTGTATTAGAAATGTTAGCTTTAGCAATAAGAGAAGAAAAAGAGATAAAAGGAATCAGAGTAGGTAATGAAGAAACCAAATCATCACTCTTTGCAGATGACATGATGGTATACTTAGAGAACCCTAGAGACTCAACTAAAACACTACTAGAAACAATTCACAACTTTAGCAAAGTGGCAGGATTCAAAATTAATCCACATAAATCATCAGCATTTTTATATATTACCAACAAAGTTCAGCAACAAGAGATACAAAAAGAAATTCCATTCCAAAAAACAGATGATAGGATAAAATATTTGGGAATCTATCTGCCAAGGAAAAGTCAGGAATTATATGAACGAAACTACAAAACACTTTCCACACAAATAAAATCAGACCTAATCAATTGGAAAAACATTAAGTGCTCATGGGTAGGCAGAGCGAATATAATAAAAATGACAGTACTACCCAAATTAATCTACTTATTTAGTGCCATACCAATCTAACTCCCAAGAAATTATTTTACAGGTCTAGAAAAAATAGTAGCAAAGTTCATTTGGAAGAACAAAAGGTCAAGGATTTCAAGGGGATTAATGAAAAAATAGGCAGATGAAGGTGGCCTTGCTGTACCAGATCTAAAACTATATTATAAACCAGCGGTCATCAAAACCATTTGGTACTGGCTAAGAAATAGAGCAGTCGATCAGTGGCACAGGATAGGTTATCAGGACAATCTAGGCAATAACCTTAACAATTTAGTGTTTGATAAACCCAAAGACTCCAGCTTTTGGGATAAGTACTCACTATTCGGCAAAAACTGCTCTGAAAATTGGAAACTAGTGTGGAAGAAATTAGGGCTTGACCCATACCTAACACCACATACCAAGATAAGATCTAAATGGGTTCAAGATCTACATATAAAGAGTGATTTTGTAAGCAAGTTAGAGGAACGTAATATAGTTTACCTCTCAGACCTGTGGAGGTGGAATAAATTTATGTCCAAAGAAGATCTGGAACTCCTAATTGAACACCAGATGGATAATTTTGATTATATTAAGTTAAAAAAAATTCTGTACAAATAAAACTAATGCAGAAATGATTAGGAGGGAAGCATCAAACTGGGAAATCATCTTTACATTTAATGGTTCTGATAAAGGCCTCATTTCTAAAATATATAGAGAATTGTCTCATATATATATAAGATTTCAAGCCACTCTTCAATAGATAAGTGGTCAAGGGATATGAACAGACAATTTTCAGATGATGAAATTAAAACCATCTCTAGTCATATGAAAAGTTGCTCCAAATCACTATTGAGCAGAGAAATGCAAATTAGGACAACTCTGAGGTATCACTACACACCTGTCAGATTGGCTAAAATGACAGGAAAAGATAACGATGAATGTTGGAGGGGATGTGGGAAAACTGGGACACTAATACATTGTTGGTGGAACTGTGAACGGATCCAACCATTCTGGAGAGCAATTTGGAGCTACGCTCAAAAAGTTATCAAACTGTGCATACCCTTTGACCCAGCAGTGTTTCTAATGGGCCTATATCCCAAAGAGATCTTAGAGGAGGGAAAGGGCCCCACATGTGCAAGAATGTTTGTGGCAGCCCTTTTTGTAGTGGCTAGAAACTGGAAACTGAAGGCATGCCCATCATTTGGAGAGTGGCTGAATAAATTATGGTATATGAATGTTATGGAATATTATTCTTCTGTAAGAAACGACCAGCAGGACGATTTCAGAGAGGCCTGGAGAGACTTGCATGAACTGATGCTGAGTGAAAAGAGCAGAACCAGGATATCATTATATACGGCAACAACAATAGTATATGACGATCAATTCTGAGGTCCATGGCTCTCTGCAACAAAGAAATGTCTCAAACCAGTTCCAATTGTTCACTGAAGAAAACCATATATATCCAGAGAGAGGTATGTGAAATATGGACCCCAACGTAACATTTTCATGATCTCTATTGATGTTTGCTTGCATTGTGTTGCCTTTATCTGGTTTTCTTTTTTTTCTTGTAGATAAGATTTTTCTTATATAACTTGTCAACTATTATTACATTATTAACATGTAGTGGGCTTCCTGCCATCTAGGGGAGGGGAGGGGACTGGGGGTAAAAGTTGTAATGGAGAGCTTTGTAAAGATCAATGCTTGGGAACTACCCATAAATATGTTATACAACTAAAAAGCTTTAATAAAAAAAAGAAAGGAAAGGGCTATTTCAAATATTTTTATACACATCAATCGTTTCTATTTGTTCTTGACTTATTTGGAGGCATATGTCTAAGAATTGTATCACTGGATCAAAGGATACACAAAGGTTAGTGACTTTGTGGATATAGTTACTAGACTCTTCGCATATTTTCACCCAGCATGCATTACTCTCTGTTTGCTCACTTCTTACTACTGCCAGTTGCCTTTTTGTTGAAAAAATAATTTTTGTAATACATGGAGATCTCCAATTTAAATTGCAAAATTTTAAAATTAATCATTTTTTAAAGTTTAAAGTGACTTCTGAAATCATTTAGGAGAATAATCACCTGCAGCAAGAATTATAATTGATCAGTGTATAATCTTGATGGTGCTGTGTGCAATGTTGTCTTGGTTCTATTCACTTTAATTAGCATCAGTTCATGTAAGTCTCTTTAGGCTTTTCTGAAATCATCCTGCTGATTCTTTTTTATAGAATGATAGTATTCCACAACATTCTTATAGCATAACTTACTCAGCCATTCCTCAACTGACGAACATAGACTCAGTTGCCAGTTCCTTTCCACTACAAAAGGGCTACTACAAATATTTTTGCACATGTGGATCCTTTTCCCTTTTTATAATTTCTTTGGGATACTGGTCCAGTAGTTATGATGTTGGATCAAAGGGTATGCACACTTTGATAGGTCTTTGGGAAATGTTCCAAATTGTTCTCCAGAATGGTTGAATCATTTCACAACTTCAACCAACAATGTATTAGTATTTTAGTTTTAATTTCTTCATCTAAAAATTGTTCATATCCTTTGACCATTTGTCAATTGGAGAATGACATGAATTCTTTTAAATTTGAGTCAATTCTCTACATATTTTAGAAATGAGGCTTTTATCAGAACATTTGGATATAAGAAAATTTCCTTTTTTATTGCTTGCCTTGTAATCTTATCTGAATTGGTTTTGCTTGTACAAAAACTTTTTCACTTAATATAATAAAAATTATACATTTTGCATTCTATAATGTATTATAGTTCTTTTTTGTCTTCTGTCTCCACAGATCTGAGAGGGAAACTATCCTTTGTTCTCTCAATTTGCTTATAGTATCTTTTTTAAAGGAATTGTTTTCTACAATTAATTTTTATACTTCCTTTTTAATTTTACCAATTTTACTTTTTAGGGAATTGTTTTCTTCAGTTAAATTTTGTATCTCCTTTTCCATTTAGTCAATTCTACTTTTTAAGCAGTTGTTATCATTGTGTGATTATTTAATTATCATAATTATATACAATGCTTTGTGTCAAAATAAAACATTTGATTAGTTCAATAAAATTTGTTTTCAATATAGCAGGTCATATTGATGTCAGATTATCAAGCTTAAAGCATGAATTCTTTCCTGAGGTCTTGTTCTTCTGGTTTTAGATTAGGTACTTTGTAGGAAAGGAAAAATCTTGGGTGTGACTTATTATATCAATAAAAATCAATTAACAAGTTAAAAAAATTAAATGGTTAGAACCCAGCCTTTTACAGATGAGAAGACTGAGGCTCACAGAAGTCCATGGCTATATACAGAGTGTCAGGCAAGATTATAATCCAGATTTTCCCTTTTCCAAATTCAACAATGAATCAATTTTACTATGATCAAAATGATATATTTTAACTGATGAAGATATTCCTTTAAGTCTCTTCTAGTCCTAATATCCTATGATTTTCCTAAAATTAAATTGTTCTAGCACACTTTTAAGTTCTTGTTTCAATTGAATTACATGTGTTCTAATTTGCATGCAAAGCGTTTTGGACATAAAGTGGTTCATGAGCTTGATAAAGCAGTTGGAAGAATAGTTTAAGGATATTTTAGAAGTATCTGTTCCCTCTTATTTAGAAGTGGCCAAATATGTGAATGAAACTTAATCACCTTCTTAGAATAATTATTTCCTCTGAGGTGAGGTTTTAAGCTGACATTGTTTGAATCCAAAGACAATTGATGGTTTTTGGTCCAAGAATGAAACTGCTGAGCAGAGGGTGGCCTTGTTAAGAAGTAGCAAAGGAGTTGATCATTCACAGATAAAGGCCTAGTGTTATAAGGAAGAGGTAATTGGACCCATCCAGTGCCTTGTTATGCCAAAACATACCAATGAAAGTCTTTTTCCAGATCTTTTAGTCACTTGCAGCTATAAAATTGGGTTCACATCATTTGAAATTCCACATTTCTTCCAGAGAAGAAATCCAAAGAAGAAGGATGGACACTGGGGAGAGGGGTTGCCAAGAAAGACAATATGGCAATTGACAAGTTTATTATTTTCTTGGACCTTGTAAAGAGTTGCCTCTGGGGATGCAAGGAATAGCTGTAGGAGAGACTTCAAAACAAATGAAAAGACTGATCTCTGTGATTTCAGAGACAGATTTTTTAGTGATGGGAAAAATAATCATTCACAGCAAAAAGAAAAAAAATTACATATGAAGTATTCAGGGCATATTGTTAAGAGTGAGAAAAGATTGCTGCTGTCTATATGTGGTAGGGGTGGATTTAGTGAGAAAAAATAAAAATATTTCTTTGATTTTATCATGCTTATCCCCAAATTTCACTAGCATCCTTTTTATTATGAAGATACTATGATTTTGCATGCTTTAAAAAATCTGGTACCAGGATGGCTTTTTGTTAACCCTAAAAATGTTTCTCTTATATGCCATCTGATTTTTACAGTAAAAGATAGTTCCAGGGAGAGCCACCCACCCTCATTTTCAAGTGGGTAGCATAGAGATTTTTTTCCATAAGGGGGCTGGGATCACTCTTGGGGAACCCCTGGTACTGAGGAGTCCAGGTTGCTAGGCAACATAGCTGTGTAACCTAGAAACACTGAAGAAATCAAGAAGGCTGCTGGTTAGTTTCCTTCCATGGACAAGAATCCCAATACCTGCTGAAATTTGCCCTATTCATTTCCAGTAATATTTTCCTCTTGCCCTTATGAGTAATAGTTTCTTTATCTTACTTCTTACTGGGACAGCGACGTTCTGAAATAGTACCTTAACCTCCTTACAAGCAAAATTAAATAATGTATTAATGAAAAATGAAAAGTGAATAATTTGGACTGACAAATAATGTTTCTCTATCAAAACCTTTTCTTCTTTCCTGAATACAATGTATACTCTTTGAACATAAAGACTTCCTTTTTCTGGGTGTGGTTGGGGCAGAGAAGCCAGGTATTTTTAGTGCCTGGGATGATATCTTGCACAGAGAAGATAGTCATTCAAGTTGGATTTTAATCTGATTTGCTCTATTTCTTCATCAAGCCTCGGGAGACAGTTTGGTTTACTAGATAGAGTGGTGAAATTGGAATCAGGCAAATGGAAGTTTTCATTCTTTCTCATAACTTCCAACAGTGGGATCATGGGAAACTCATTTAATCTTTCTGAGGCTCTTTTTCCTCTCTATACAATGAGGATGAAATTGTACTTGCCTTGCATGGATATTGTGAGGATGAAATGAATGAATTTGTGTAAAGGGATAAAATAACTCTTATCTGTTATTAAACAGCACCTAAATATTAGAATTTCTTGCCCTCCAGGTTTGAGCCCTGCTTGTCTCATGAGGAGTTTTTTTCTTTATTTTTATATTTAGCAAATTCCAGAATAGTCTTATCCTTTTGACATTGCTAGTTAAATGAACTTAAATAAACCTTGAGGGTTATCTGCATGTTGTAGCTTATTTGTTATTACAAAAATACTACAACACTATAATGGAGGTTATTGTATCCACATTGGTACTTCTGCTAATGATACATTGCAATTCACCTGATCCTACCAATCCCATGTATATTGTACATATCCTTCCTTTTAATATCCCACAAGGAATTAAACCACTCATTCTTTATCCCACAGGGAATTGAACCAGGCTTATTCTTATCCCACAGGGAATTGAACAAGTCTTATTCTTACTCTTGAAATAATATGGATAGGAATGATATTTGTGGACTATTCAGTATATTTACTTAATGTTCTTTCAATGTATTTTCTTCCAGTAATACTTTTCTGTTATTCTATCCTGTAGATAACTTTTGTATCTTAACTCATTTGTAATATTCTAGCATGCTTACACAGCGTCTCCCTGTCTCATCGACTTTGATCCTTAATTTTAATTCTTCATATAATATAATATTCCATTACCAAAAATGTTAGTTTTTATTAAACTTTAACAATACCCCTTGATTTCTTGCTGCGTCTTAAGCTAAATTTTGTAGGAATCCAGAATAAGTACAATTGGCACAGAGGCCTGAGGCTGGGGGGGGGGGAGACTTGGAAACGGGGAAGTTCTATCTTATGCAGGCCAGTCACTTTTCTGTATTGACTCCACCTACTAAGTCCTTGATTCTGCTTTTCTGAGATTTCTGCCTAGCTATTTCTTCCTAATCACCCCTTCCAGAATGGTGTAGTTAGAATGCATTCTGATACAAACTTAGGCTCTAACCACTCTCTTCAACTGTTTGCTACCTAAATTCAGAAAAAAAAATTAAGAAGGAATTTATAATCATAAAGTCCTTGGAATATTTTGATAGTGAGTGTTTTTAGATTTCCTAAGCATTATATATATATGTATATATATATATATATGTATATATATATATATATTAAAGAGGACTGTTTCCTAGAGCATCAAAACTCTCCTCCCCTCCCATAACATAATTCAGAGTATTTGGGAGGAACACAACCCCAATTAAACACACATAAATATAAAAAGATATGCCACTGTGCTTTACAAACACTAGTCACAAATGGCAGCAAATAAATACTGACTTTAATTCAAAGAATTATATTTTAGATTAAAAAAATAGGGGTAAGATATTGAGGAAATAATCTTTTTCAGATCATGGAAATTTCAGAGAGGAAATTTTTTTTTTGGGAAAATCAATAGGCCCAACCTAAATGTAATCAGTGGTGTGGGAGGGATCACTAATTAAATTTCTAAAATTACCTTCTCTGTTTATATATAGAAATTCTCCTCTGAATTAAGTTGGGTGATGTTACGTAAAATGAGGTAAAAGATGTGTTAAACCAAGACTCAAATTAGCAGCAGGGCTTTGCTGGTATTTTGAACTTGTAAATTAAAAAATTACAAACATTAATTGCATCTTTGTAGTGCACAAATTAATAATGAAAAGATGACTCCATATAGATATTTACTAATTTTATAATAAAAGCAGGTTATGATTCATTTTAGTCTTCTAGTTAAAGATATTGGTTTTTTTCCTCACCATTGTGAGTTATTTTCTTAAAATGCCTCATTAGATGATAATTAACCTGTAAATATACTTTTTTTATAACTTAGTTTTAAAGCATTATAAAATGATTATCTTGGAGGTATAAAAATGTCAGCCTTTAACAAATCCATTGGAGAATACTTAAAACACATTTAATACATACAAAGTCACATTTGCCTCTTTATATCAATATTGTCTCTTTTTTTGAGGATTGAAAAAGTATTGACAACTTTTCTTTCTTTTTTAGAAAACTTACATTCAACTTGACATCAAAAGTATCCCCATGAAGCATTGCTACATCCCTAGTACAGTAACATCATTTTAACAGAAATCCTTGAATATCTAAAAAGTACCAAAAGTAAATATCTGTGGAAGTGGGTCCAGCTGATTATAGAGTCAGCCATAAAAATTACTCCCAGCTACTACTGTAAAAATGGCACCATGCTAAAAAAAAGTGCAGAATGAATTAGAATTTTCTCTGGAATTATAGGGTTTTATTTTATTATTATTTAAATTTTTATTAATTATTTTTGGCATTTAATTGTTTTTAATTTGAGTCTTGAATTCTTTCCCTCCCTTCAATCATTCCCTCACTTATTAAGGAGTCCAGAAATGTAATATTACTTATGTATGTAAAGTCATTCAAAATTATTTATTGGCCATGTTGAACAAAAAAGCAAGAAAAATGAAAATGTTTAGAAATGTGTCAATCTGTATTTAGATTCCATCAGTTATTTCTCTGAAAGTGTATACCATTTTTCATCATAAGTCCCTTAAAATAGTCTTTGACCCACGTATTGATCAGAATAATTGTCATTTACAATTCGTTATTGTACAAAATTGCTATTACCATATATATTGTTCTCCTGTTTCTGAGCACTTCGCTTTGTATTAGTTCATATAAATCTTTCCATGTTTTTCTGTAACCATTCTACTCATCATTTCTTATAGCATGATATCATTTTATCACAATTATATAACATAACTTGTTTAGCCATTTCCAGTTTATGGGCATCCATTTAATTTCTAATTTTTTGCTACCAAAAATTATATACATATAGGTTTCTTTGTCTTTGTAAAAAATCTCTTTGGGCTACAGACCTGGTAGTGATAATTCTGGATCAAGGGATATACAGAGTTTCATAATTCTTTGAGTATAGTTCTAAACTGCTGTCTGAAATGGTTGGATCAGTTCAGAATTCCTTCAATAATGCATTAATGTCATTTTTTTCACCTTCCTTCTGACATTTGTCATTTTCCTTTTCTGCTAGCCTGATAAATGTGAAGTAATACTTCAATTATTTTAATTTTTATTTCATCTCTTCAAAAGAAGAAATCAAAACTATCTATAAACATGAAAAATGTTCTATGTCTCTAATGAACACTGACATAGAACATTTTTCATGTTTCTAGATAGTTTTGATTTCTTCTTTTGGAAATTGGTTCTTCATATTCTTTCATTTATCAATTGGGGAATGATTCATATTCTCATAAATTTGACTCAATTTTATGCACTTGAGAAATTAGGTCTTTGTAAAAGAAATTTAGTACAAAATTCCCCCCAGGCTCCTGCTTCCTTCTTATTTTGGCTGCATTGGTTTTGTTTGTGCAACATCATTTAACTTTTATTTAGTCAAAATTAGCTATTTTTACTTTCCATGATTGTCTCTTTTTCTTGTCTGGTAATAAATTCTCCCTTTATTTAAAAATGTCCATATTTTCCTAATTTTGCTTGTAATAGTATCCTTTGTGTCCAAATCATGTTCTCATTTTAATCTTATCTTGGTATATGGTGTAAAATGTTGGTTTATAACTAGTTAATGCCAAACTCTTTTTCCAGTTTTCTCAGCAATTTGCAAAAAGAATGGTAAATTCTTACCCTCAAAGGTTTGATTTTTTTAGTTTGTAAAGCACTAGATAACTATAGTCACTTATTACTGGATTTTAAGTACCTCATCTATTTTTCTGATTCATTCTTAGGGAGTTAAGGCAATTATCATGTGAGATCTGATACTATTTGATTACCTTCATATTTTTTTCATCATTCCCTTGAAATTCTTGATCTTTAGTTCTTCAGATTAACTGTATTTTTATTTTTCCCTAGGTCTATGCAATATTTCTTTGGTAACTGAATAAGTAAACTAATTTATGTTTAAAAATTTTCCATATTTATTACTGTGGCTTGACTTATATATGTACAATTAATATTTCTTCAGCTTTTTAGACCTATCTTTATTCCTATGAAAGGTGTTTGATAATTATGTACATATATTACCTGAATTTTTGAGAACAGATTAACTTCCAAAGATTTTATATTGGCTACAGTTACTTTAAATGAAATTTCTCTTTCTATTTCATTCTGCTGGACTTTGTTGGTAATATATACAGGAAGTGATGTGAGTCAATTTTATAGCTAGCAACTTTTGATGAAGTTGTTATTATTTCAATTCATTTTCATTTCATTCCCTAGAATTCATTAAGTAACCATCCTAACATCTGTAAAGAGTGACTTTTTGTTTCCCCATTGCCTATTCTTATTCCTTCAATATTTTTCTTATGTTTTTTGTTATATCATAGACTTCAATAATAATATTAAATAATAATGATGGTAGATAAGGGGCATCCTTGTTTCATCCCCAGTCTTATTGGGAAGGCTTCAAGTTTATTAATACTTGCTAATGGTTTTAGAAAGATACCACGGGGCAGCTAGGTGGTGGAGGGGCAGCTAGGTGGTGCAGTGGATAGAGCATCAGCCCTGAAGTCAGGAGGACCTGAGTTCAAATCTGGTCTCAGACACTTAAATTCCCTGGCTGTGTGGCCCTGGGCAAGTCACTTAACCCCAATTGCCTCAGCAAAAAGCAAAAAAAAAAAAAAGGAAGGAAAGATACCACTATTATTTAAGGAAATATTCACTTATTCTTATGCCTTCTAGTGTTCTCAATAGAAATGTGTTATATTTTGTCAAAAAACTTTTTCTGCATCAATTGAAATAATTATGATAATTTTTTTATTGTTGATGTGAACAATTATGCTTATAGTTATTATAAATTCTCCCTGGTCATATGTATAGTCTTTTTTGATATATTGCTGTAATAGCTTTGTTACTATTTTATGCTAAATTTTTTCATCAATGCTCATTAAGGAAATTTGTCCACTGTTTATTTCTCTATATTCTTCATGGTTTAGGTATCAACGTCACATTTGTTTTGTAAAAAGAATTTGGTAGAACTCCTTATTTTCTTATTTTTCCAAATAGTTAATATAGTATTGGGATTAATTGTTCTTTCAATGTTCATACAATATATTTTCTCATAAAACTAGCACCTAGTTTTATTTTTTAGTTTGGTGAGTTTTTTTTATTTTCAATTGTAATCTATATTTAGATTTTCAAGCTTTTCAACTTAGTATTTTACTGAGGATTTTTAATTCTACTTTTTTTTTTCTTTATGGAGATGAGCAGATAACATTTTGAGCTCTTCCAGGAATTTCTGTTGAGTTTATATCCAGTTCACGTTTGTCTCTGGGGCTTTGCTTGTGCCTTTTTTGGCATAATTTTCTTCTGGCTTTGTTTGGATCTTCTCTACAACCAAAGATGATGTTCACAGTCAGGTTCTTTTTATTGTTTTTGTTGGATAACTTTTCTAGTCCATTTCTTGATTTTTGACCATGTTAAATTTGGGTTCTATTGCTAGAGTGGAGGAAGCACTGGTCCAAGCTTCAGATTTTTGTGCTGTTGTTTTCAGGGATAATTCTGGGGGGTGGGGAGGGGACTATAAATGCTTATTGTTTCTAAGTTGGCATAATCCAAGGGAAAGTATAGTAACTGTTTTTCTAGTCTATGATCTGGTCTTCAACCAAGAAAGGATTTTGCTCTCCTATGACCAAAATTATTAGCATAACTCCTGACCCTTGAACTCAGACTAAGACCCTGACTTCCTCATGAATGATCACAAGCATTCTTATTCACCCTACAACTGTAACCAGAGTCCCTGTGGTGGCAAGTGCTAGTAATTTTCTTTGCCATGCAATTACATCTAGGTATATACTTCTACAACATGGTCCTAAACCCGCTGCCAAGGGTCTCATGTAATCTCTTCCTGACCAATTGTTTAACCAGCTTACCCTCTCTGGGATGAGTTTTCCCAAAATGCCTGTTGCTGCTGTCACAATTGCTTCTAAAGCCTAATGCCGGTATCCACTGGGTGCACTGTGCTCTGTGCCACCCTCAAAACTGGTATTATAGATATTTCCTGCTGACTTTATAAGCTGTCTTGCACTAGAATAATGTTTCACCTGAACATTTTGTTGTCTCTGCCACTCCTCTGTTTGATCTGTGGTATTATTTTAAAGTTGTTTGGAGGGGAATATTGGAAAAGTTCAGCTGAATGGCTGCCTGTACTCTTGTTATCTTGATTCTGATCCCAGATAATAGTATTTTAGAATTGTAAGAAATATAAAAGATAATCTAAGCCAGTCTTCTCATTTTTATAGAGAAATATTCTCTATTCAGGCAGAGCCTGAAGTCGGGAAGACTCATTTTCTTGAGTTCAAATCTGGCCTCAGATACATAATAGCTGTGTGATTATGGGTAAGTCGCTTACCTTTTTGCCTAATTTTCCTTATCTGTGAGCTGGAGAAGGAAATGGCAAGTCATTCTAGTATCTTTGCCAAGAAAACCCCAAATGATACCCCAAAGAGTCATAATCAACTGAAAAAAGGAATTGAACAACATTTATATAGTGATTTAAATTTTGCAATGAACTTTGCATGTGATATCTCATTTGATGATCATAACAATCTTGTGATATAAGGAATATTAACCTCATTTTATAGGTGAAAAAACTATAAATGGGAGAGAATAGTGACTTACATAGGTTATATAGATTGTAATTATCTGACTCTATCTATCTATTTGAATGCAGATAGATATTCTTGGATCCATATCTAGCATTTTACAGTTATTTATCTGCCTAGAGTGATGGAGAAAGTAATTTGCTAGATAGTAGAAGAATCAGGTCCCTTGGCCTAAGATTTTAAATCCAATTTCCCCCCTCTATGCTATGTTATTAACTGCATTATACATATACAATGTATGATCTAGCTAAAGTCGAGAGGGATATAGGATAAAGTGAAAGTGATTAGAGCAAAATATAGGAGTAAAGCTTGTGAGCCAAGTCAGTTTTTTGAAAGTTAACTTAGTTGGGATTGTCTTGGTAAATACAAGAATGTTTCATGAGTTAAGTATATCTTGATTTTTAGATTGCTTTAATATAAATTTGTGTTAGGTTTATGGGAGAACTGTTGGATACTGAATGGGAGTAGGCATGTCCTGAGATAGCTGTGGTTTTGAGTCCATAGCTGTGTTTTGCTCAGCTGAGTTCGGGGTCAAAACTCCACATCCATCCACCTATAAAATGATGCTATCTGATGTTAAGCTTTTGAATGAAACAAACCACCATTTTAAAGGCAGAGGTCTGGTAATATTAGTCAATTGTTCTTTCTCTGTATGAATACCTCTTGACTTTAAAGTCATCACTGATGGGCTCAATTGACATTTTCATGCTGAGTCTCTGTATTTGCAATACAAATATATGAAACATCCATGATTTCTTTAGTAGGACTAATTTCTCATATAAGATCCCTCTACTGATGTAACACATAATTCATTTATGATTTGTGAGATGAGTTCCTACTTTACTCATTTGTCCAAAATGAGATGCGACTCAGTGGCCTTTCATTCTCTGATGCTAGAGTTCCCTAAGGAATAGAGAGGCTAAATGGTTTGGCCTTAGTCACATAGCTAGAGAGTATATTTTATTCATTCATTCATTCATTCATCTAATTCTTGGCCCACAGCAGACCTCTCTTACTCCCTATAGCATAATAGCCAAGCCCTATCCAATGGTCTATTTAGTTCAAGCAATATTATGGCCAAGTAAGTTTTAGGATCATTAAAAAGCCTGAACAGTACCTTGAAATCAGTTGTACTGGGATTTGACCTTCAATGGCAGGGAGAACTTCTCTGTCAGTTTCCCATCTTTACAGGTTAACAGTGTTGTGGAAGCTATGACTCACACTGGACAAGCTTCCTGTCTTGCTGAGTCCCTGCATAGATCTGACTCAAGTGTGAAGATCCAATTTAAAACAAGTTCCTTGTTTGGATCAGGATTGAAGAGGGGTGTGTGGGGGGTGATAGTTGTACTGAGTTTCAGTAAGTACAAATATAGCAGAGTTAGCCAGGCCAAGTCATACATAGGTGGTAGCTTGGGAAATTTGACTCGTGTGAGATCTGTGAGGTCACAGAACCTGATGTTAAAGGAAACTTTCATCTTATTAGCTACCATGACTATGTCCTGCTGGTAACTCCTGTGGTTGAGACTGAACATCCAAAATATTCCATCAGGTCACTAAGTTTCATCTCAATTCCACATAAATAGGGATCTATTTTCCTTTATATGCTATTAGCATCTTTAGGTTCTTCATGGAAGGAAATTTAGATTTGGAAATTTTTCAGAAGCCAGGGCCTGGATGATTTAATTTCAGAGTTCTTTGGGCACAATATCTGAGCTCGAATTGTTTTTCATAGACTGTTGACTTCCTTTCTCTGGACCTGACTGAGATTTCTCATATAGGAAATGTAGTTTGACTAGATCATCTTTAGTTTTGTGTTAAGACCCGTAACAATGGTGGTCAGATGTGGAGAAAGGATGTATGTGTATGTATAAGAGAAGGGGAGAGAGAGAAGGAAAGAGAGAGGGGGAAGGAGAAAAGGATGGAGGGAGAGACAGAGACAAAGACAGAGACAGAGAGAGACACAGAGAGAGAAACAGACAAAGAGAGAGACAGAGAAGGAGGGATAGAGGAACAGAGGGAGAGAGGGAGGGAGGGATAGAGAAGGAAGGAGAAAGACTGAGACAGACAGACACAGAGACACAGAGACAGACAGAGAGACTCAAAGACAGAGACAGAGAGAGGGAAGGATAGAGAGGGAGAGGAAGAGGAAGATGAAGAGGGAGGGGAAGAGGGAGAGGGAAGGGAAGGAAGGAGAGTGAGAAAGGGAGAAAGAAAGGGAAAGAGAGAGAGGGATAGAGGGACAGAGGGAGAAAGAGAGAGGGAGAGAGAAGGAAGGCAAGAAGGAAGGAGAGACAGATAGACAGACAGGCATGGAGACACAGAAACAAAGAGACAGAGAGAGACTCAGAGAGAGACAGAGAGACAGAGACAGAGATGAAGAGACAGAGACAGAGAGAGAGAAAATAAATAAGTCATGATAACTATATTCAAAATTCTGAGATAAACAATCAGAAAGAAGCTGAAGTCAAATATTGGAGAAGTAAATCTAGATGAATTAACTAAGTATGATAGGATTATAGCTTGTTGTTGGTAGAGAAATGAGACATTATGAAATGTGGCTTGTGCCTCAGAGTGGATTTTTTTGAATAATAACAAAAGAAATGCCATCTCTTACCCCATTAAAGGAATAGGTTTTTGGGACAATTAACATAAAAATCCTATATTGAATGAGCCTGTCTTTTTTATTCTGCTTTATATGTGTCCTAAAAAAGGACATCTCCAGGGTGCTTCATTTAGAATTAGTCTAAAATGAATTTTGAATTGGTTTTCTGATACTCTATAGTTTGTGACTACCTATAAGCCATTTACTCTGTCTTGTATTCAGTTTTCACATCTGTAAAATGGGGCTAATATTAATATTTGCCATAAATGCATTTTGTTAAAAAGTATTTGTTATAAGACATAGATCTCTGGAAGGAGAAAGGAAGGAATCCAGCAGGAATATAGAAAATGTCAATACATATCTGCTAAAAACCCATACAATTAAAAACATCAATATCCTTTTATCTTCAACCTTTTCTTTTCCCACTCTTTCCAAATTGTGTGTATAGAAACATGCTGTTCTTCAGAAGTTACTGCTTCCTGGCCACTCTTCACATCTTCTGGCTTCTTTTATGTCCCCAAAAATAATTGGCCAGAAGAAAGAATTGGCATATCCTTGCTTTTCACTGCCACTTCTAGACCACAATCACTTCTAAACTTTCTCTCTTCTCTATCCCCAAATCATATGACATCAGTTGCCAATTCATGTCATTATTATCTTTACATATCTCATATCTAATTTCTCCCCCTCATTCTGCTCACGCAAGAAGCATCTTGGATGTGTTGCTAATCATCTCTTGGATTACCTTAAGAACTTACTAATTAATCTTCCTTCTTTCAAATATCCCCCACATGGCTGCTAAAATAATCTTTTAAAAATTAAACTTAGAACTTCATTTTCCCTCAGTTACATTTAAAAACTATTTTTAGTACTTTTTTTAAACTTTGACTTTCGAAAATAATCATCTTAAATTACACTTGCCCATTTCCATTTCTGCCCAACACTTTGGGATTTCTTTTTCCTGTACCTTGTTGAATG
This sequence comes from Myrmecobius fasciatus, assembly GCA_023553655.1. NCBI lineage: Eukaryota > Metazoa > Chordata > Mammalia > Dasyuromorphia > Myrmecobiidae > Myrmecobius > Myrmecobius fasciatus. The sequence goes on from JAJPUD010004057.1 coordinate 190,860, forward strand.
AATTACAACTCTTCTCTTCTTCCCCCCTCTCTTCTGACAAAATTGGATCACTATTTTTCAAATTTTCCATTTCATCTACAATGACAGTTCATTTGTGCATGCTATCTTTCATGCCTAGAATCCATTCATTCTCATACTTTCCTTTTAGTCTCAACTCAGATGATTTTTATTCAGCAACAATTTTGACTCTCCATCTATCCCTAATCTTTGACAATTTTCATTATATAATTTGTATACATTCTAACCCTCTTAGAATTTGTATTCCCATACAAGTTCCAAAAAGACAGGAATGGTCTAACCTTTTCTTTGTGTCCTGAATACCTGATATACAGGAGGCAGTTAATACATTTTTGTTGAATCATCATTATCATCGTCTCTCATTTACACATATATACAGATATGTAAAAGTATATATCCACATGCACATATATTTAAAGAGTTTTGATTTAAAGAAATATATAAAATCTCTGTTGGTGGCTGGTTGAAGTTCAAAAGAAACAAATGTTCAATCTCCAACACTGAATCACCACCATGCTCAACCCCAACCTCCATTATAAGATTTCTTTGCTTTTTCTTTTGGGCCATTGGTAAAGCAAAATGTGAAATGACCTGTCAGAGTGATTTAAAAATTAATATCATGTTGTTTTCATCTGACCTTGCTGATACTCATCAGTACTCTTTTTCATTTTTAATTGTCTGCCTAATATATCATTCCAGAACTTCTCTTTTTACATTTCTTTTTTCTGACTCCCCACTCACTCCAGTTCTCAGTGCTGGGGAATGTTGTTGCTTCCTACTTTATGAAAAAAAAAGTATTAGTACACAATTTAGCAATTATTGTCATCTCTTTCTTTTGACCTCATTTTCTCCTCAGCTTCATATGGGGCTTTTTATTTTATCATTGACTTTCTTGGGTTATATATCTAGCAGTACAATTTCTGTATCAAAGAACATGGATATTTTATAAATTATATTTTCATAATTCTACTCTTCCCACTCCTGAATAGTTATAGTAATTCATATCTCTACCAACAATGCATTGGTATGGCATAATATCTGATTAGGCCCTTCTTTTGTTATCTTTACTAATTTGCTGGGTGTGTGGTAAAATCTCTGACAATTGCATTTTTCTTATTATTAATTTTAATATACATTTTATTAGGTTAATATTTTTCAATTCTTTTAAAATTATTTATTTATTTAATATTTTCCCCCAGTTACATTTAAAACAATTTTTTTCTACACTTGTTTTCAAAATTTTTAAGTTCTAGGTTTTCTCCCTTATCCCTAGCCACAATTAAGAAATCATATGTGAAGTTATGCATAGCATTTTCATAAAAGTCAAGTTGAGAAAGAAAGTATAGTTATCCCATCCTAATAAAAATAAAAACCCTCAAGAAAAAATAAGACAAAAAGAAAGAGAATACTTCAATCTGTATTCAGACATAATCAGTTTTTTCTCTGAATATGAATAAGATTTTATAAGTCTTTCAACTTTCTGGTTTATTGATCTCTTCCCCAATTGTTGGGCATCCCCTCAATTACTATTTTTTTTTGTCCTGAGAAGAGAACTGCTGTGAATATTTTTGTGCACATTATATTTTTTTTCAAATCTCTTTTTTGTATACATGCCTAATAGTGATGTTATTAGGTCAAAGGATATGCATGAATTTGCAGCTCTTTGGGCAATATCTTTTGATCATTTATCAATTGGGGCATGACTCTTAATTTTTTTTTATAAATTTGATTCAATTTTATCTATGTTTGAAAAATGAGGCCTTATCAGAGAAACATGCTTCAAAAAACTTTTTTAATTACTATTTCTAATTGTACTTCTCCCCCATTTATTTTCTCTCTCACCCTGTTCCTCCTCAAAAGTGCTTTACTATTGAACACTCCCTCCTCCAATATGGCCTCTCTTTTATTACCTTTCTCCCTTCCCATATCCCATTCCCCTCCTATTTTCCTGCAGGTTAAGATAGAATTCTATACCCCTATTGAATATGTACATTATTTCCTATTTGAGCCAATTCTGATGAGAGTAAGGCTCACTCACTGAACATCTCCTCCCTTTCCGCCCTTCATTGTAATAGCTCTTTCTTGTCTCTTTTCTATGGCAATGAGTTGTTTCAATTGATTCAGGCCAGTTCCAATGGACTTGTAATGAAGACATCCACTTGCAGTCAGAGAGAGGAGTGTGTGGAGTGACTGTGGATCACAACATAGTATTTTCACTTTTTTTGTTTCTGTTTGCTTTTTGTTTCTTTCCTCATTTCTTTTCCTTTTTCATATGATTTTTCTTGTGCATGAGAATTATGGAAATATATATATATATATATATGTACATATATATATTTAGAGAGAGAAAGAGAGAGAGAGAATGATTTTACATAATTAACATATATTGCTTTATTTGCCATATAAGGGAGGGAGTGGGAGAAAGTGAGGGAGAAAAAATTGGAACACAAGGATGAATGTCGATAACTATCTATGCATGTGTTTTGAAAATAAAAGGCTTTAATAAAAAACAATGTCTACCGTTCCACTTCTCCCTTTCCCTTTCAGTACATTCCTCTCTCACCTCTTAATTTCATTATTAAAAATAAATATTATCCCTTCATATTGAACTCACACCTGTGGCATTTGCCTATATATACTCATTCTAACTACCATAATAATGAGAATGTTCCAATGAGTTACAAATATCATCCTCCCATGTAGGAATATAAACAAATAAACCTTAAGTTCCTTATGATATCACTTTGCTGATTAATCTCCTTATACTTTTCCAGAGTCCTGTATTTGAAGATCAATTTTTCAGTCAACTCTGGACTTTTCATCATGAATGCTTGAAAATCCTCTCTTTCATTGAATGATCATATTTTCCTCTGAAGGATTATACTCAGTTTTGCTGGATGGGAGATTCTTGGCTGCAATCCTAGCTCCATTGCTCTCTGCAATATCTTATTCCAAGCTTTACAATTCGTTAGTGTAAAAGCAACTAAATCTTGTGTTATTTTGACTGTGACTTCACTATACTTGAATTGTTTCTTTCTGGATGCTTGTAATATTTTCTCCTTCACTTGAAAGTTCTGGAATTTGGCTATAGTTCTGGGAGTTTTCATTTTGGGATCACTTTAAGGAAGTGGCCAGTGGATTCTTTCAATTTCTATTTTATCCTCTGATTATAGAATATAATAATTTTCCTTAATAATTTCTTGAAAGATGATCTCCAGGTTTTTATTTTGATCATGACTTTCAGGTAGATCAATAATTTTAAAATTCTCTCTCCTGGATCGATTTTCCAGGGCAGTTTTTCCAATGAGATAGTTCACATTTTCCCCTATTTTTTTTGGTTTTGCTTTATGATATCTTGTTTCTATAAAGTCATCAAGAAATAATTTTCTTCAGTGAGTTATTGTACCTCATTTCCCAGTTGGTCAATTTTGCTTTTTAAGGCATTCTTATTATTAACTTTTTGTATTTACTTTTGCACCTCTCCCAATTCTTTCCCTAATTTTTCTATCTCTCTTACTTAATTTTCAAAGTCTATTTTGAGCTCTTCCATGGCTTTAGCCCTATTCTTATTTTTCTTGGAGGCTTTAGATGTAGGCGCTTTGACTTTGTTATTATCTTCTGAATGTATTTTAATCTTCCTTGTCATCATAATAACTTTCAAGGATCAGAAACTTATTTTGTTTTCTGCTCATTTACCTAGCCTATTACTCTGTTTTAAAGTTTTTGTTAAAGTAGGGTTCTGTTTCCAGGGTAAAGAGGGCAAGCTTCAGGGGGGCTTTGTCCAATTGTACTCAGAAATCCTAGGAATTTCACCACAACTGTTTTCTTCTCTGGAGCTGTTAGGTATGTCTCTGCCAGGATGTAGTTGCAAACTCTAGTGTGTTGGCTAAGAGCTGGAGTCTGCTGCACTGGGACTGCACTCCAGACTTTCATCCCATTGCCCCAGAATGACTCCATTGACCCTCTGTGTCCTCCCTGGTGTCTCAGGACTGAGAGATTTGGAAGCCACTACTGATTCAGAGGTTAGGCCAAGCTGGAGTTGGGGCTTGGTCTAAGGCTACTCCAGGATCCCTGCACTGGGACTGCATGCTGGATTCCCATCCAAGTGTCCCAGACTTTTTTGTTGAACTTCTAAATTGTCTTAGACTGGAAAATGTTCTACACCATCTTTTTAGATATTTCATGCTCTAACATTTGTTTAAAGTAATTATTTAGAGGAATTTGGAGCAGTTTGAGGGAGATGTTGGGCAAGTATCTGCCTACTGTACTCTGCCATCTTGGCTCTGCCTATATTTTTTTAAATTTAATTAAAGCTTTTTATTTACAAAACACATGCAGGGGTAATTGTTCAACATTGACCCTTGCAAAGCCTTCTGTTCCAAATTATCCCTGCCTTCCCCCATCACCTCCCCTAGATTTTGCCCATACTTTTCAAGTATTTTGAAAATTGTTTGTTCATATCATTCAACCACTTGTCTATTGTAGAATAGCTTTTCATCTTATATTTCAGTGTGTTGCCTATGAATCCTAAATACGAAACTTAACTCATATTAGAGATATTTAATTTAAAGTTATTTTCACATCAGCAGTTTATCTTCTTATCTTTATCTTCATTTTCAAAGTTTACATCTTCCTTATCTTATATAAAATGAAATATCATTTGACCCTTCTGCCCTCTAGCTGTCATTCACCTCTCTTTTTCTTCACTGACAAATTCCTTGGTAATGTGGTTCATTCTTCCACTTGTTCTTCCCATTTCTTTCTAAACTTCTTGAAATCTCACTTTCATTCTTTCCCTAATCCTCAGACCCCTATTACATGGAAACTACTCTGTTTATTATTATCCCCATTTTTTCCAGTGCAGTGACCTTTTATCATTTTTTTCCTCCTTTGATCCACTGGTGTTATCTGAGACCATTGGTCATAAATTGATTCTTAACACTCTTTTCCTTTAGAATTTTTGATTCTGATTTACTTTTGGTATTATTATTGAGCTTTCTTTCCCTTTTACCTTTGTCTGTGGGTTGTGTCCCAAAGCTCTATGTTTATCCTTCTATACTCATTATATATGTTTTCAAGGTTATAACTATCTCTATATGGTTAAATACTAATCTCCATTGCTAGGATCCATCACACATACTTTACTGATTCTATAACTTTAGCGACCTTTTCACATATCTATTTAAATGTTTAACATCATTGCAAACTCAACATATTCCAAAATAAATCATTATATTCTTAACAAATTGACTTCCCTTCCCAAATATATCACTGGTGTCATTATGCTTGTGGTCCTTTAAGCTAAAAAATAGCATTCCACTTTGACTCTTCTTTTAGCTTTATTTTCTATATCCATCTTGTCCTTGATTTATGTTGCTTCTTTCTCTGAAGCAATTTTATATAAATAACGTTAAAATTTCTAAAGTGTTTACATATATTAACTCATTTTATCATTTGATATTTGAAGTATGTCTTTAGTTTTCAATTTCTTCCTTGCCTGCCAATATTCTAACCTAGACACTCAGCATTTCACATTTGTATTCTTACAAGAATATTCTTGTTAACCTCATTTCTCATTTCTTTAGTTTTTTGGTACCTTTTGTATATGCCAGATTTATGCCACTAAATATCACTTTTAAAATGTCATTGTTGCATAAAAGAATCTACAGTGACTCAAGGTTGCTTATTCCATCCATTCCAAACTCCAATTCCTAGGTTTCAAGAACCATTATAACCTTACAACCTTGCCCACACAAAACATTCTTGCCTCTAGTTAGGGTAGTATCTTTAATACTCCCACCATTCATTAGCCCATCAAACTTTTGGGCTTCCCTAACTCCTTTTTGATTTTTTATTTATTCTCTTTCCCCTACTTGCAGTATTTCCCCTTTTATTCTGTCCAAAATGTACCCATCCATCAGTGGTTAACTTATGCCTTTCTATGATGTTTTCTTTGACTTTTTCAGACTTAAATCCATCTTTTCCTTCTCTGAATTCCTTCTATACTAATTGTAAATATCAGTCAACGATCATTTATCAAGAATCTGCTATGTAACAGGAACTGTCCTAATAACTGGGAATATAAAGAAAATTAAAAAAGTTCCTGCCCTTGAGAAATTCACAATTAAGTGGTGGAGGTAACATACAAATAACTAAGGACAAATAAGCTATAAATAATATAAGAAATAACAAAGGGAAGGGTTGGGAAAGACTTTATATAAAAGCTAGAATTTTAGATGAGACTTCAAAAAGGCCTGTGTGGAGGGAGTGAATCCCAGTGATGCAATAACAGTCAGAGAAAATGCCCATAGCTGAGAAATGCAGTATCTTGTTCATGGAATAACAAGGAGATGAGTGTCAATGAATTGAATATTAAGGATTGAAAGGCAGAGCAAGATATAGAAAGCCTAGAAAAGTATGAAGGATTTAGGTTATGAATGATCTGAGTACCAGAGGATTTTCTATTTGATAATGAAAGTTATAGGGAGTCACTGATGTTTATTGAATATGCAACTGAAATACTCTGATTAGCATTAGGGAAATTACTTTGATAGCTGAATAGAAAATGGCCCTGAGTGAAGAGAGAGTTATGGTAGATAAACCATTAGCAGGCTATCACAAAGTCCAGGTGTGAGATAATGAAGATCTGTACTAAAGTGTTGGCAGTGTCATTGGAGAGAAAAGGTTATATGTGAGAGATGTTGCAAATGTGGAATTGAATAGCCTTGGGATGTATTGGATATGGAGCATGAAACATAAAAAAGAAATAAGTATAATCCTTAGGTTGAAAGCCTCAGAGAATGGGAGAATAGTTGTGTCCTAAATAATTGTGAAAAAGGTAGAAGGAGATAGGGTTTAATGGGAAATAAAATGAGTTAAATTTTGAACATATTGATTTTAAGATATCGACTGGATATCTCATTTGAGATGTCAGAAAAGCATTTGGATATGAGAGCCTAGAAATCAGAAGAGAAATTAGGACAAAAATCATCAACATAGAGATGATAATTAAATCCAAAGGAGTGGATGAGATCGCCAATGGAGTAGAATAAGCACAGAATCACACAGTCTAGAACCTAAATGTTCTCTCTTTACTTTATCTCTCTTTGCTTTATATATGTTTGCTCTTTCTTATCAGGGATATTATAATCTCTTTGTAGTTTTAGTAACACTCACTAAATGAATTCTTTATTGTAATGACTGGCACTATAACAGTGTGGTTTTGGAGAAGCCATGTGATGTGGTATAATGAATCTTTTCTCTGCTATAAATTGACCTGGGGCAAACCACTTTGTCTTATTATTTCTTTTCTAAACAGGGATTGGTTATACCTGAATTTGAGAGTATTGTTTTTAATCCATAAAATACTAAATGATAGATATATTTGAAGAAATTTCCTTATCAGGATTTATAGTTTGCTTTTCAATGTAGCTGGTTGATGTCATGCTAACACATGTCATTGATCAACTTTCTGCCAAAGAAAAGGCATGTCATTACTTTAGACACCACCAAAATATATTGCAATCCCTCCATAAGTCATCTTTTTCAGGAATTATCTGTTACTTAAAGATGTTAAGTGTCTTGACTATAATTATACAGATTTTAACTATCTTATACAATATTTAATATTAGGTCTTCTCAGCTCTAAGATCCAACATTCTATCCGTTATGCCAATATTATGCCAATATATCTATTTTCTTTTTGATTTGATTTGTGAGTTTATTTGTATGGGGGCAATTCACTTTCTCATTTTATATTAGAATCTCCTAAGTATTAGAGTTTTCTTTATAATATCAAATAATTTTGATTATTTTGTCTTTCTGAATTCTTGGGACAGAGCTATGAAAATAATTGCATTTCATCACTTATACAAATTACAAGTTATAGCCCATAAGAAATTTTCTCATGTAAGTGACTTTGCTCATAAAGTCCCCTATGCTAGAATGATACCCTGCCTAGTTCTCCTTGTTGAAATGCTCCCAATCTTTCAAGACACAGCTTGAGTGTTATCTTCATAAAGCCTTTCTTGATTTCTCCCCATCCCTAAGTTCCTACTTCAGGCTTTGGGTATTTTGATTGTATACCTATCAAAATCTTTTTATGGTAAATTCCACAATGTCCAAGATTATGTTTTCTACTTATATATCTTCCCAACTCACTCAATGCTCTTTTTACAGCAGGTGGTTAAATATTTACTGAAAGTCATTCTTAGCATCTCCAATGTTATTTTAAAATCACTTGAATTCTGGTCCTGATTCAGACACTTTGTTGTTTCATGACTTTGGACAAATGACAGCCTTCAAAACTTTGGTTTCGCCTATCAAATGAGGATAATAGTAATTCATTTTTCAGGATTCTTTGGAGAATCAAATGAAATAATATCTGTAACCCCTTTGCAAGCCTTGAAGTGCATCATAGATGTCAGCAACTGCTATTGATGGTGGTATGCTTATTCTTTTTTCTTATTATTATTTTAATAAATATGCAGTTGTTTTTGAGAAAGTATACAACTCTTCAAAAGGCAGCAGATGCTATTGTGTTTGGCTTGGAAGAAAAACACTACCTTTAATCCTAACCTTATGGATTTTTTTATCATTTAAAGTTTTTTATTTTCAAAACATATCCATAGATAGTTTTCAACATTCATCCCTGTAAAACCCAGGGCTCCAAAATTTTTCTCTCACTTCCTTTCCCCCACCCTTCCCCCACACAGCAAGCAATCTTATGGGTCTTTTAAAAATGCATTTGACCTTTCTGTTGTTGCTTTGTTTTTCTGGATTCGGGGGGAGGTATAGCAATTTTTCTTTACAGAAATTCTCCAAATGTATTCCTGAGTGACTTTCATTAACAGATGTGTGAAAAAAAAGAACTGCTAAAATGACAGAAGAAATAATACCTTCCAACATTGGGAATAGAAGCCAGCTTCCAAGAGTCTCATTATTGCCTTAGGCCTTCCCCTCTGTCACCTGCCACCCACTTCTGACCTATGAGTCACAGCCTATTCCAACTTAATTTTAAAGTCTTTATTAAATTAGCTTAAACCCTAAGACCGCTATGTTAAGAGAAACAACTTATTAGATTTTATATTTTTCAAATGACAAATTGATCTGGCAATACACTTTAGTCTCCTTGGTGTATGTATACTTTGGAATGTCATTGAAGTGGATATGTGAGGCTCTGTGTGTCTAAATGTTTGTGCATAGCACGCACACATACTCACCTACGTAAGCAAACTTAATCTTTTTGTTCTAGGTCCCTTGGCTTATAGTGATGTATAGGGTTATTTGGGGGGGGGGAGATGGGTTAGTTTCATTGGGAGAAAAGCATTTAAGAAACACAAAAGAATAAACAAAAATATAAGCATTAAAGTACTTTGAGAATAAAATTTTCCAATTCCTTCCCAATTGCTTTTTAAATACACATACTGACAAACACCAAGTGATAGGAGAGAGACAGAGACAAACAGAGAGAAAGAGAAAAAGAAAAAGATAGAGACAAAAAGAGAAATAGAGAGAGACAGAGAGACAGAAAGACAGAGACATAGAGAGACACAGAGAGACACACAGAGAGACACACACACACAGAGAGAGAGAGAGAGAGAGAGAGAGAGAGAGAGAGAGAGAGAGAGA
>JAJPUD010004057.1:200517-214550 GCA_023553655.1 Myrmecobius fasciatus
GAGAGAGAGAGAGAGAGAGAGAGAGAGAGAGAGAGAGAGAGAGAGAGGGGAGAGAGAGAGGGGAGAGAAAAGGAGGGAGGGCGATACAGAGACAGAGTCAGAGAGAATGAGAATTCTGTTCAGTAAATTCCTTCTTCCTTCTCTGCTTCAACAACAGCAGATTTTCAGCCAAAAGTGCACTTCACATAACAATCTGACATAAAACAATTCATAGAATGCTTCCCAACTATGCCTGTAGCTTTCCATGCTAGACAATGCTAAGAAAATCAGTTATTTCTAAACTTCTCTTAGAAACAAAGGTCTTTGTATTTTCCTTTTCTTTTCATTTTTCTTTATTTCTTTTTGGTGTATAGGAAATGAAATCCAATTCAAAAAACATGTATTACTGCATCTTTTCTGAGAATACTGAAAGGTTCTAAGGAATATAAGACACAATTCTTACTCTCAGGAATAGTAGTCTAATTGGGATCACACATGAGCCTTGTATTAGTAAAACCTGTATGCAGCTTGGAAGATTACTTCGGTTTGTTGCTCTCACTCTGATAATCTAGGAATTACTATCTGCTATCACCCAATTAGTTGTTACCAATTCTCCTTGCAAACAAATTGGTTGACAGGGCTCCAAAAATGGACAGATTTATTTGTAGATCAAAGAATATAAAATCTATATCTAAGCCTAGAAAAATGATAACCAAAAAGCCCATCTTTATTACCCACCAATATTCTTTGGGTGATTTTGTGACAGTGTAAGTTATAGAATACCCATCTCTCAAGAATCAAAGTTGAGGATAAACCAAATAGCAATGGTGAAGTTTATTGAAGATGTGATCAGGGTATAGAACATATTCCAAATAAGGATCTATGTAGGAGAATTGATAATTCAGAGGTGTCAAACACAAGTAGTAACAAATTTATGAAGGTCTCCCATTGACTTAGAAAATCACAAATTACCATTATCTGTTATATTACATTTTATTTAATTCATTAAACACTTCATTGTTATATTTTAATCTGATTTGGATGCACTCATATTTGACAACTCACATATAAAGGATACCTTAATAGTCAGAAAAATGTATAATTGAAGTTGTGTAACTGACATGTCTATGAATCTGAACTTTACCCTCAGTTGAAGGAAGAAAGAGAACTGGATTAGATATCAAATGAACTAAATTTTAATCTTAGTTTTATTATTTTCATCACATTACAAAAGTCACTTCCAGGGGCAGCTAGATGACACAATGAATAGAGCATCAGTTCAGGACTCAGGAGAATCTTGAGTTCAAATTCAATCTCAGACTTAATACTTTCTTAGCTATGTGACCCTGAACATAAGTCACTTAACCCCAATTACCTTGCCAAAAAAGTCACTTCCTCCTTCTGACATTCAGTTTCTTTATATGCATCTTTTCTTTCTTTTCTACTTTTTTGGGGCATCATCAATTCCCTTCTCTTCAAATGCCCATCTATTTCATTTGATGTTCTAATATTCAAAATCACTTGTTTCCAACAACTTGGAGTCTTTATCCACTCCAAATTATAAAGGAAAATATGCTCCCTTAGAAGCAAAAATTAGAGTAGAATGTAGTAGTGCATATCTCAAAACACATGACCCATTCTTTTCCTTACATTCATCATTTCTCTTTCAGGAATTTCATAGCATGCTCCATTAAGAGTCCTATGGAGTTGTGGCTGATCATTGCATCAATCAGAATTCTGAAGTCTTTTAAAGTTGTTTGTCTTTTCAATTTAACAAGCACTGGCTCCCCCCTTTTTAACTCCAATGTAAACAAGGTATTTGGGATATAAATAGAAAATAAAAAATGAGCCTTCTGTAAAAACAAAACTATTTAAAAAGAGAATTATAAAATAGTTTGAGAAAGGAGAGAAATCACAAATGGCTCAGTTGAACCTTGAGGGAATTCAAGAATTTGAATATGATTATAAAGAGACAGCAAGAAATCTTGTAAAAAAGTAAAGTGGTAGGCAATGGAAGCCAGAGTACTAGAAAGAGAAAGTCAGCCAGTTTGGTTTGAAGTGAAAGGTCATGAAACTGGGTAAGATTGGGTTAGGTGGAGCTAGACCTTAAAGGGTTCTAAGTGCCAAACCCAAGAGTTTGAATTTTAGCCTAATGGTAAAAGGGAAGTACAAAGATTCTTGAACAGGGGAATAGTACAGTTACACCTAGATTTTAGGAAGATGTTTCAGTCAAAGCTAAGCCCATTTGCCAAGGAAAAACTGCTTAAAATATAATCTGTGCATATACTTGTATCTTACATATCTATAGTTCAGCCAAGCATATGTGTATACACATAATGCACAGTAATAATGCACATATGTAAACCAGAGCATTATGCACACAATTTTGCCTTAGACAATTGTCCTGTGATTCAGAAGAAGAGTAATTTAATTCCCACTACACTAAGAGTTCATATGAGGTAACACTACATGACACCATTAGATCAAATATTTTGATATTAATTTTCCTTCCTCTTTCCTTGCCTTAGTATGTTATTACTTTTTTTTACTAGAATATTGATATTAAAAAAGACATTTGCATCACCAAGTTGGTTGATCACAAGATATCAAACTGCATATGAACTAAGGATAAAAAAAAGAGGTGTGGAAAGTTGAGATGGGCTATACTATATTGGCAAAAGCAACCTGTTCCTGGAAAATGTTATAGTTTCAAGACATGTATATTCAGAGAATGGGGTAGCCAGTCATGAGTGTGAGGGATTCGTGTGTTTATCTGGTATCCATTGAATATGGAAAGAAGTGGAAGAAATACTATATTTCATTGGATGTAGGATTTATGGAAGAGTCTGAACCACAAAAGTACAGAATGAATAAATGTAGGGGTATTGACATTAGTAAAGAGAAAGTTTACTTTGATGAAATCATGGATGGATTCATGTATCTATGTTCCAAAAACATTTCAAGGATCAGTCAGTGGGTGGCCAGTTCTAAAACTGGCTAAAAATGTCTAATTCTAGTAAATGATAAAGAATAGCAAATACTTGATATTTCCTGGTGGTGGTTAAGTGGTATTTGTGTTTGCATCACTACAGGTTAGTCATCTCAAGACATGAGCTGAAAAAGAATCAAATCATTTAGAGAGGGAACAAAAGGATAAGATCAGTTTGTTTTAAATGTTATTAAAATTCTCTTTCTTTCCACCCATCTTCTCTCTTCCTTCCCCTCAGTTCTGCCTCCTTTTGCCTCTCTTCCTTCATCCCTTCTTTAACATTTCCCTTCTTCTTCCTTTCCCCCTCTTTTTTATCTTTTTTTCCTTTGTTTCTCAATAGATTGGTGGCTATAAGACACAGACCTCTATGTGGCAACTGGTACTAACTAGAACTCATCCCATGCTTGCTGTTTATTGTCTTACTATTCCTAATCTCTACCAAATTTCTTACATTTTTTTTTCCTATATAGTAGTTAGACTGGCTTCCTTTGACAAAATGCCTTTAGTAAGATTATCAGCCCTCTTTGACTCTATGTTCTTCCCTAAATCTTGTTTTCTCAGGAAAAATAAATTTTGATTACATGTTGAGTCTTAGAATTTTTTTAATAGAATTGACAGGGAATTTAGAATCCATTTAGTCCAACCTAATGGCTCCCCCCCCAAAAAAATGGAGTAATGACTCTTGGGGAATTAATACATGAGGTCTCTGTATTGATAATATATTTTTTTTAAAAAATAGGTAAAATTAACAGTCCTTTGAGATTGAAGAGATTTTCAAATAATATTTCATTTTATGTTTACAAATATCTCAAGAGGCAGGTTTATTGCTATGCCCAATATAAATATGAGGAAACTGAGGAAAATAAAAGTTAAGGGACTTGCCTAAAGTAGAAAGTTTCTAAATTTAGATTTCAAGTAAGGTCTTTCTGACTCCCAGTCTAGCCCTCTATGAAGTACACCATCCAGTTATCCTGAACTAAGCCTTGACTTTTTAACTTTGATTAAAATCAATCAGTAAAAAAATTTAGGTGCCTACTATGTGCCAGACAAACACTAGAAATACAAGGATAAAAAGGGACAGTCTCATTGCTGAAAAAAAATGGATTATTGGAAGAGATAACATGCATATATCAAAATATATAAAATAGATATGAGGGAGAACATTAGAATTTGGGGACTTCCATCAGTTTGGGAATGACCAAATAAATTATGACATATGAATGTAATGGAATGTTATTATTCTATAAGAAATTATGAGCAGGTTGATTTCAGAAAAGCCTGGGAAGACTTATGTGAACAGATGCTAAGTGAAGTGAGCAGAACCAAGAGAAGATTGTACAAAGCAACAAAATTATGTGATAATCAACTGTGATGGACTTGGCTCTTTTCAACAACGTGTTGATTCAAAACAATTCTAATAGACTTGTGATAGTGCCATCCTTATTCTGAGAGAAAGCTATGGTGACCAAATGTGGATCAAAGCATAGTATTTTCACTTTGTTGTTTGCTTTTTTCTTTCTTGTGTTTTTTTTTCCTTTTTTGTCTGATTTCTTTCTGCACAGTATGATGAATATGGGCATAATTTAGAAGAATTGCAGGTGGCAGAGTCAAGATGGCAGAGAGCAGTTATATCTTTATCTGAGTTCCTCCTAGTTTCACTCAGATCAATAGCAGATGAAACCTCTGAACTGATTTTGGAATGACAGAATGGAGAAATGTTTGGAGTGTAACAAATTTTTAGAAGATACTTAGAAAGAACTTCAGAAAAGGTCTGTTTCATTTGGGCAGTGGGGAGGGTAGTTGAGCCTAGATGCAGCACAAGGAGTTAGGGCAGGGTATCCTGCACCAGGGAATCTACTGGGAAATTCTTTGTAACATTGTCCTCATTACAAGCTAGTGGGTCAGCAGATTAGCTGTAAGACATTCAAAACAAATACAAAAGGCAGATAGTGAAACTCTGAACCCAGAAAAACACAGGACCAAGCCACACCTACCAACCATAGGAAGTGCCACCAGCACCAGCTCTAGGGCAACCTAAAAAAAGATGTCATCACTTTACTTTAAGAGTAGACCTCATCCATTAAAAAATGAGCAAAAAACTCAAACAAAACAAAACAAAACAAAACTCTAATCATAGAAAGCTTTTATAGAGAAAGAAAAGAACAGACTTCAAACCCTGAGGACCCTAAAGGCAAATCATCTCCACATGAAGCCCCAAAGGGTGATATGAGTTGGTCCCTATTTCATAAAGCTCTCTTGGAAGAATTCAAAATGTAAATTAAAAGAGAGTTAGAAGAAAAAAAATGGGGAAAGGGAACAAGAACTTTGAAAGAGGGTTTAGAAAAGGAAAAACAGAAGTTATCTGAAGAAAACTTATAAATCAGATTTGATGAAATGAAAAAAGCATATAACTCCTTTCAAAAGAGATGTGAAAAAAAACAACTCATTGAAAAACATAATTTGTGAAATGAGAAAAAAATGCATTGAACAAAATATCTCATTCAAAAGCTCAGTTCGCCATATACAAAAGGAGATTAAAAAAGCTAATAGAAGAAAATAACTCACTAAAAATCAGAATTAAACAAATGCAAGTGAATGACTCAATGAAATTTCAAGAATTAATCTAACAAAACCTAAAAAAAGAAAAAAAAATAGAAGGAAATATAAAATACTTAATTGGTACAACAATTGGCCTGGAAAATAGATCTAAGAGAGGCAATCTAAGGAAATTCCTGAAAACCATGATAAAAAAAAAAAGCCTAGACATCAGCTTTCAGAAAACCATCAAAGAAAACTGCTCTGATGTCCTAGATCCAGAGGATGAAATAACCATTGAAAGAATTCACCAATCATGAAAGAGACCCCAATATGAAAACTTCAGAATTATCAAATCAAGGAGAAAATATTGCAGGATTCAAGAAGGAAACGATTCAAATATTGAGAAACCACAATCAGGATTACCCAGAACCTAGCAGCTTCCATCCTAAGAGATCAAAGGGCCTGGAATCTGATATTCTAAAGGGCAAAGGAACTTTGCATTGTAGCCAAGAACCAACTCTCCAGCAAAATTTCTCTTTCAGAGAAAAAGATAGTCATCAAATGAAACATGTAAATTTTGTTTATTTCTTATGAAAATACTAGAGCTGAGTAGAAAATCTGATCTCCAAATACAGAACTCAAGAGAAGCTTGAAGTAAAAAGGAAAGAAAAAAATAACTTTATCTTACAATTTAAATAGCTTAATCCCTGAATGAGAAGATGATATGTTTAACTCTTGAGATCTGTTACTTTCTTAGGGATGTACTTAGAGGATGCAGGTTTTGATTTGATTTCACTGTTATGACATAAAAAAAAAGAAAATAGAGGAGAAAAAGTGATTCTACTGGAAGAAAAGGTAAATAAAGTTAAAATGGGGCAAATTACATCTCATGAAGAGCAAAAAAGATCTATTGCAATTGAGGGAAAGGCAGGGAGATGAATATTATTTGAATCTTATTTTCATCAGATTTGACTCAAAGAGAATATCAGACACATTTAGTTTCACAGAGAAACTTGTCAAACCTTATAGGGTAGTAGGAAGGGAAAGGGGAAAGAAAGGGGGAAGCTAATAAAAGGGGGAACAGAATTAGAAGGTGAAAGAGATAAAAAAGGGGGAGGAGCTATAAAAGGGGAGGGCTGTTGAATAGCAGAGTGGTCAGAAGTAAAATACTGGGAAAAAGGGAAAGGGAGGAAGGAAAGAGAAGAGTATAATTGGGGGAAAACAAGATGGCAGGAAATACAGAATTAGTAATTTTAACTGTGAATGTGAATAGTATGAACTTGCACATAAAATAGAAGTAGATAGCAGATTGGATTAAAAGCCAGAATCCTACAATTTGTAGTTTATAAGAAACTCATTTAAAGTAATGATACAAGATTAGAAAGGATCCAATAAATGGGGAAAAATTTACATTCAAGGGGTCTGATAAAGACCTTACTTCTAAAGTATTTAGAGAATTAACTCAAATTCATAAGAACTCAAGACATTTTCCAATTGATAAATGGCCAAAGGATATAATTTTCTGATGAAGAAATTGAAACCATTTCTAGTCATATGCAAAGGTGCTCTAAATCACTTTTGATCAAAGAAATGCAAATTAAGACAACTCTAGGGAACCACCACACATCTCTCACATTAGCTAAGATGACAGGAAAAGATAATGATGAATGTTGGTGGAGATGTGGGAAAACTGAGACACTGATACATTGTTGGTAGAACTATGAATGGATCCAATCATTCTGGAGAGCAATTTGGAACTATGCTCAAAGGACTATCAAACTGGGCATACGTTTTGATCAAGCAGTGTTTCTACTGGGCCTATATCCCAAAGAGCTCATAAGGAGGGAACAGGACCCACATGTGCACAAATGTTTGTGGCAGCCCTTTTTGTAGTGGCAAGGAACTGGAAACAGAATGGAAGTCCACCAGTTGGAAAATGGCTGAATAAATTGTGGCATATGCATATTATGGAATATTATTGTTTTGTAAGAAATGGCCAACAGGATGATTTCAATGAGGCCTGGAGAAACTTACATGAATTGATGCTAAGTGAACTGAGGAAAAGCAAGAGAACATTGTACACAGCAACAAGAAGATTTTACAAAGATCATTTCTCATGGACATGGCTTTTTCAACAATGGGATTGTTGAGGCCAGTTCTAATGATCTTGTGATGAAGCAAGCCATTTACACCCAGAGAGGACTGCAGGAACTGAGTGTGGATCACAACATAGAATTTTCATTCTTTTTGTTGTTGTTCACTTGCATTTTATTTTCTTCCTCGTTTTTTCCTTTTTGATCTGATTTTTCTTGTGCAGCAAGATAATTACATAAATATGTATACACATATTAGATTTAATATATATTTTAACATGTTTAACAACTATTGGATTATCTGCCATCTAGGAGAGGAGTGGGAAGAAAAGAGGAAAAATTTGGAACACATGGTTTTGAAATGGTCAATGTTGAAAAATTATCCATGCATATGTTTTGTAAATAAAAGGCTTTAATTAAAAAAAAGAAAAAAGGGAATTCCACGTTCTTAATCTACATAAGATTGCTTACTGTTCTGGGAGGTTGGGGGAGAGAGAGAAAAAAAATGTGAAACAGAAACTTTTCCAAAGGTGAATCCTGAAAATTATCTTTGCATGCATTTGAAACCATGAAATACTATTATAATATAAATAAATGAAAATTATAGCAAGAATCTTTTGGCTTCAAATAGGAAGAGATGACTGGACTTAATTTGGGAAGAAACTAGGGATTCCAAGAATCAAGGAGAGGTAAGGAGGGAGTGACATTCAGACATGGGGAAAAGGATATACAAAGGCATGGAAATAGGTGGAGGAACAGCA
The DNA here is from genome assembly GCA_023553655.1 of Myrmecobius fasciatus. NCBI lineage: Eukaryota > Metazoa > Chordata > Mammalia > Dasyuromorphia > Myrmecobiidae > Myrmecobius > Myrmecobius fasciatus. The sequence continues at coordinate 208,878 of JAJPUD010004057.1, forward strand.
AAAAGACTTGTTTAACAGGATCAAAGAGTGCAAAGCAGGGGGAATATATAAATCTGGAAGGATGACTTGTAGCCAGTTTTTGAATGGCTTTAAATGCCAAATAGTGAAATTCATACTTGCTTCAAGAGATTATTGTGAACCACTGAAGGTCTTTAAATGAATGAACAACTTTGTGCTTTGCAGATATGATACTTTTCAGTTGTGTGGAGGTTAAATTAGAAACAGGAGAAGCATAAGGGAGGCAGACTAAATAGGAAGCTTTTATATATAGTAATTCAGGTTAGAAGTGATAAATGGGTTGAACTCCTCTGATGGTTGTGTGAATAGATAGATAGGTTAGATAGATTACATGAATGGGAAAGTCACAAAAGAAGAATCAACAGGTGAACAGTAAAGAATTGGGGAAGACTCCAAGCTTGTGAGCCTAAATAATTAGAGGGAATGTTGTGACATTAATAAAAATAAGAGAATTAATTAGAAGGATGGGTTCTATTTGGGATGTGTCTGACATGATATTCCTGTATGAAATCCAATTTGGAATGCCCAATAGACAATGAAACAGGACTGAAGATTAGGAGAACAAATAGGACTAAATATATAATCAAAATAAAATATTCAACAGAATTCATCATAATAACCAAATATACCTCATGTAACATAAATATCATTAACATATTTGGATTATTTTTCAAAGAGGATGTCATAATTTAAAAAATTAATTTGTTTAAAATTATTACTGAAATCATGGTTGCTCTTTGTCATTATCCATTTTGTTATTCTATTTATATGCATCTAGATCTATATAATATATTTTATTACAATAATTTATAATATAATTTATTTAACATAAATCAACCAATGTCCTGCAGGAGAGGGTGGGTGTATGGTTGAAGTGTGTGGTATTTTGAGATGTTCAGAAGTGGTCAGAAGCACAGTTTCAAATCATTTCTGAAAAACTAATCAGGTGTGTAAGCTTAGGTTCTTATGATCCACAATTAAATGTTAAATATAAGGTGTTTAAGTCCTAGAAGTGTGTGCTGTTAGACATAAGAGGGTTCATAATTTAGCAATGACTTTTTGGCCTTGCCTATGACCAGTATGGAAACTTGTTTTTCTTGACCATACACGCTGTTTTTAACTCTTTTTTGTGGGCAGGTGATAGGATGAGCAAGAAAAGAAAAATTACATTCTTTTTGCAATATTAGAAGAAAAAATTCAACAAACTTCAGCAATAATAACAATAGTGTAAAGAAAAAGAATTCTGAAAGGCTTTAGAATTGTTATCAATACAATGACAAATTTCAGTTTCAGAGTATTGAAGCTGAATAATATGATTCTTCTATCATGAGATTAGATGAACTTACAATGCTGAATAAGACATACATGGGCAGTGAGAAATGTTTTACAATACTATGGATATTTGTGATGAAGGCTTTAATTTTCATTTAAAACAACAGCAGTAAAGACAGATAAATGATTATATAAGTACTTTTGTGAAAAATAAAAAAGTTCTTATTAATTGAAAAATAAGGATTTTTTTTAAAGTATTGATATAAGTATTTTCCTCCTTCACCCTTTTAGTTTGGTACTTTACTTGTTAAACGATAGTGTCTTAGGAAGATATGGGTTCTGGTCCCAATTCTGACATATATTTACTGTGTGACTAGGGACAAGTGACAAATTTTCTGAACCTCAGTTCTCTAAAATATATCTATCATTGCATCTGCTATTATAACTAAGGCTTATTAATAATTTTTGGAAGGATTTCACACTTTTAATGAAATCAAGTAGCTTGTAAAACAGAAAACTAGCAGCTGTCAACAGCACTAAATGGGATTTTCAATTTCACTTTCAATTTGCAGCTGCCCATGGACAGAAAATAAAAGCAGAACCAGATCAGTTTGGGGGTTTATGTTCCTTAATCCAGATAAAGTGATTCCAAAAATTGATTATGTTAGAAGACAGAAAAGGCCAAATGAATGCTCACTGAGGGTAAGTCAAAAATCTCTGTGGCATTAAGTCACTTCTGTGACTTTTCTATTTTGTCCAGGTATCCGTTATATTATCTGAATCTACCTGTACTGTAAATAGCTAGAGGTCTTAGTTATAGAAAAAGGAAATGTCAGTGTTATGATGACTCTCTCTCTCATGGCCATCAACAGTCTTATATTTCACAACTTCTTTTGAGTCTTTCCTATTCTTTTTTGGATACCCATGGCTGCAGTCATGAGATCCTGGCAGTCAGTGATAACAGGACCCTGGTAGTTAGGGACCTTGGGCCTCTGAAAGTTTTGTGTAAAGGATATGAATTAATAATTTTTGTTAGTGTTCCTAAGGCTCCAGGAAAACTAATTTACAAGGATTGATGTCTTCTGACAGCCTTTCATAAAAGGGTAGAAAAAAAGTTCCTTAAACAGTTATCTTTTCAATGGGCTATAAAACAAAGCCATGTGAGCCAGTTTTCTAACCTGAAGTCTATAATTTGTCCATTTTTTTGTTTAAATTCATAAATAAATTCTTACTTTTTGGAGACTCCCTGAAAATCTCAGGAGTATTCCTAATAAATGAAACCAACCTCAACAAATTATCAAAACATGTTTATAAAGAATCTGTACCAAAAACTCTTATCTCCCCCTAACTCAACCCATGACTGAATTAGCTGTTGAATCAGACTTGCTAAAAAGCTATTATGCTATTGTCATCCAACTCTTTGCAGATCCTAGACAGGATGGTCTTTAACTAAAGGATGTAGCAAGGTTAGCAAAATTGTGTCAATGGGATATCAATTTAATGGAAATGCCAGATTTGCAGAATGATAATAATGCCAGAAACCTGCTTTTCTGCTCTGTTGAGGGCTAGAACATCTGTAATATTATACTGTCAGTTATAACTAGTCTGTGAATATTTGACCATATGAGATTCAGTTATTTTCTAAATTGCTTCTTATGAAGCAATCATATCTATTTGACATGGATAAAATCCTATTTGAATATCATTAGAAAAATTGGAAGAGTAATAACAAAGGGAACATTATCACTGTCTTCAAGCATCTGTCCTACAAAACCAGAATTAGGCTTGTTGGACTCGGTCAAAAAGGACAAAGCTAGAAGCAATTCTCTTAATTGGCCTCCATGTCCTAAATCTTTCTTCCTTTCAATTTAAAATCTCTCTAGCCACCAAAATGCTATTCTTAAAATATAGCTCTAATGTGCCATTCTCTTGTTCACAAAATTCCATTTACTCCATATTAATTCTAGGATGAAATACTGTTTGTAATATAATATCCTTGACAACTTTTCCATCAACTTTTCTCTTTCTTTTCAAATATGTTAAAGTCCAGATAAATTGGTCTTCTTGTTATTCCTCCCTCGTGACATTCTAAGAGATATGCACCTTTGTGTTTTTGTTTCTGAGAGATTGTGCCATGTTTTGGAGAAAGAGCATGGGCTAATTAAAGGTAGGAGGCAGACCGGACCTGGCATTTCTTTAATGTAGAGAGCTCCTCCTACCAGTATAGATTGATGGATTCTCTCCAATTTTGATTCTTAGAGAGAGGCCCTAAAGCACTGAAAGGTTAAGTAACATGCCAATGTAGGAACTGAATCCCTGGCTTCAAGGCTATCTCTTTAGCTATCACATCAAGTTGCCATTAGGAAAGTATGATTTCTCCAAATTACAAACTTTATAAGTTCTCCTACCATTCCACTGTATGACAGATGAGCAAGATATCCTCCCAAAATTTCTTAGCTGAGCATGTGTTTCCCATCAGCCTTCCTTTCTCACTCTGTGATATGAATCTACTTTTAAAGATATTTACTTTATTAATGATAATTAATAAACAATTTTCTTCTCAGACAAAACTACAAGCATCTTAAGGTAATTCCTGACTCCTGCTCTGGTTAATTGCCAATTTCTTTTACTGTGGGAAACTTTTGACAGAATGACTTCAGTCTTGACCCTAGCTGCAAAAATAGAATTTTGCTATCACTGACATTATATTAGTAGGTCAAAAATGTATGTGGACAGAATTTAAAGGTTATTTGAAAATATGTGTAAAATTAATTTTTGAAAGTAATACCATTTAATTTTCTCTATTTCTGTTAGAATTATTAGATCATAATATTGCCAGCCTACAATAACCCAATAGTTCTAGAAGACTCATGAGGGGAACCTGGCATATCTGAATATAAAAGATAACTTCACACATTACCTTCTGTTGGCCCTAAGATAAAATACACCAAGTATATACATAGGATTATAGATTTAGGACGGAAAAAGATCTGGACATAATAAGAGTCCAACCTTTTCCACTTTTAGTTGAGAAAACATCATTAAATATATGGTATTTTTGGGTAGTTTTTCTGGTATGTAACAACATTTATTTCACCCCACAGAAAATGAAAAAGGCACGAATTTATTTATTTATTTATTTTTATTTATTAAAGCTTTTTATTTGTATAACCTATGTATGGGTAGTTCCCCAACATTGATCTTTACAAAGTTTTCCATTACAAATTTTACCCCTGCTCCCCTCCCATCCCCTAGATGGCAGGAAGTCCACTACATGCAAATAATGTTGAAATGCTTGAGAAGTTATTCAAGAAAAATCCTATCTACAAGAAAAAAAAAGAATCAGAGAAAGGCAACACAATGCAAGCAAATGTCAATAGAGATCATGAAAATGTTACGTTGTGGTCCATATTTCATTTCCCTCTCTCTGGGTGTATATGGTTTTCTTCAGTGAACAATTGGAACTGGTTTGAGACAATTCTTTGTTGCAGAGAGCCATGTCCATCAGAATTGATCATCATGTAATACTGTTGTTGCTGTGTATGATGATCTCCTGGTTCTGCTCGTTTCACTCAGCATCAGTTCATGCAAGTCTCTCCAGGCCTCTCTGAAATCGTCCTGCTGGTCATTTCTTACAGAGCAATAATATTCCATAACATTCATATACCATAATTTATTCAGCCACTCTCCAATTGATGGGCATCCCTTCAGTTTCCAGTTTCTAGCCACCACAAAAAGGGCTGCCACAAACATTCTTGCACAGGTGGGCCCCTTTCCCTCCTCTAAGATCTCTTTGGGATATAGGCCCAGTAGAAACACTGCTGGGTCAGAGGGTATGCACAGTTTGACAACTTTTTGAGCATAGCTCCAAATTGCTCTCCAGAATGGTTGGATCCGTTCACAGTTCCACCAGCAATGTATTAGTGTCCCAGTTTTCCCCACATCCCCTCCAACATTCATTGTTATTTTTTCCTGTCATTTTAGCCAATCTGACAAGGGTGTAGTGGTACCTCAGAGTTGTCTTAATTTGCATTTCTCTGATCAATAGTGATTTGGAGCAACTTTTCAGATGACTAGAGATGGTTTTAATTTCATCATCTGAAAACTGTCTGTTCATATCCTTGACCACTTATCTATTGAAGAGTGGCTTGAATTCTTATATAAATGAGACAATTCTCTATATATTTTAGAAATGAGGCCTTTATCAGAACCATTAAATGTAAAGATGATTTCCCAATTTGATGCTTCCCTCCTAATCTTGTCTACATTTGTTTTGTTTGTACAGAAACTTTTTAACTTAATATAATCAAAATTATCCATCTGGTGTTCAATTAGGAGTTCCAGATCTTCTTTGGACATAAATTTGTTCCATCTCCACAGGTC
>JAJPUD010004058.1:10557-21207 GCA_023553655.1 Myrmecobius fasciatus
AACTATGTAATAGAGCATAAAAACCTCAAAATCAAATGTAAAAAGGCAAAAATATTAAAAGAATTATTTTCAGGTCATAATGCAATAAAAATTACTTTCAACAAAAGGCATTGAAAAGATTAAAAATTAATTGGAAAAAATTAATTGGAAATTTAGTAATCTAATCCTAAAGAACAAATGGGTCAAAGACCAAATCACAGAAACAATCAATAATTTCTTTCTTTTTTTTTCCACTGAAGCAAATGACATTAAGTGACTTGCCCAGGGTCACACAGCTATGAAGTGTTAAGTGTCTGAGCTCAGTTTTGAGCTCAGATCCTTCTGACTTCAGAACTGGTACTCTCTCCACTGCACCACCTAGCTGCCCCAATCAATAACTTCTTTAAAAAGAATAACAACGTACCCAAATTTATGGGATGCAGCCAAAGCAGTACTTAGTGGAAAATGTATTTCTCTTAGATTCTTACTTCAACAAAATATAAAATTAATAGATTAATGAATGAGGCATGCAACTAAAAAAAACCTGAAAAAGAAAAAAACAAACAAAACACTATTTGGAAATGCTGAAAATCAAAGGTGAGATTAATAAGGTTGAAAAACCATAAACAAAGTAAAAAACAAAGCAAAAATATTTAAATCCTATTGAATTAATAAATTTCTAGAAACTTTTTATGAAAAAAACCCAATAAGATATGTAAGCCATTGGTTAATTTGATTAAAAGGATTAAGGAAGAAAGCTAAATATTCAGTATCAAAAATGAAAAGGGCAAAATCACCACCAATGAAGAAGAAATTAAAGCAATCATCAGGAAATATTTTGCCCAATTATATGTCAATAAATCTGACAGTGTAAGCAAAATTGATGAATATTTGTGAAAATATACATTACCTAGATTAACAGGACAGGAAATAGGAATCCTAAACAATCTTGTCTTATAAAAAGAAATTGAACAACTTTTTTTTATTATTAACACTTTTAATTTACAAAACATATGCATGGATAATTTTTCAACATTGACCCTTGCAAAACTTTCTGTTCCAAATTTTTCCCTCTTTCCCCCACCCCCTCCCCTAGATAACAGGTAGTCCAATACATGTTAACTATGCTAAAATATATGATAAATCCAATATATATATATACATATGTATAGTTATCTTGCTGTACCAGAAAAATTGGATCTAGAAAGAAAAAAACAAAACAAAACCTGAGAGGGAAAACAAAATGCAAGCAAGCATCAACAGAAGGCATGAAAATGTTATCTTGTGGTCCACACTCAGATCCCACAGGCCTCTCTCTGGGTGTAGATAGCTCTCTTCATCACTGAACAATTGGAACTGGTTTGAACCATCTTATTGTTGAAGAGAGCCATGTCCATTAGAATTGATGATCATATAGTCTTGTCTGTGGGATCTGAGTGTGGACAACAACATAGCATTTTCATGCTCTCTATTGATGTTTACTTGCATTGTGTTTCCTTTCTCAGATTTTTTTTCTTGTAGATATAATTTTTCTTGCACAACAAGATGTGTGGAAATATGTATACATATATTAGATTTGTTAAGTATTTTAACATAATTAACATGTAGTGGATATCCTGGCATCTAGGGCAGGGGTGGGAACTAGGGGGGCAAAATTTGTAATGGAAAGCTTTGTAAGGGTCAATGTTGAAGAATTACACATACATGTTTTGCAAATAAAAAGCTTTAATAAAGAAAAAAATTCATATATCATAACTTATTCAACCATTCTCCAATTGATGGGCATCCATTCAGTTTCCAGTTTTTAACCACTACAAAAAGGGCTGCCACAAACATTCTTGCACATGTGGGTCCCTTTCCCTTCTTTAAGATCTCTTTGGGATATAGGCCCAGTAGAAACACTGCTGGGTCAAAGGGTATGCACAGTTTGATAATTTTTTGAGCATAGTTCCAAATTAAAATTAAACAACCTTTAACAACTACCTAGGAAAAAATCCCCAAGGCCAGACAGGTTCATGAGTGAATTCTACAAAACATTTAAAGAACAATTAATTCTTTTTTTAATTAAAGCTTTTTATTTGTAAAACATATGCATAGGTAATTTTTCAACATTGACCCTTGCAAAGCTTTCTCTTACATATTTTTCCCTCCTACTCCCCTACCCCCTCCCCTAGATGGCAGGAAGTCTAATACATGTTAATTACGTTAAAATATTTGACAGATTGAATATGTGTATACATATTTATACAGTTATCTTGTTGTACAAGAAAAATTGGATCTACAGGGGAAAAAAAAACCTGAGAAGGAAAACATAATGCAAGCAAACATCAATAGAGAGTGTGAAAATGCTATGTTGTGGTTCAGACTCAGATCCCACAGGCCTCTCCCTGGGTGTATATGGGTTTCTTCATCACTGAACAAATGGAACTGGTTTGAAACATCTCATTGTTGAAGAGAGCCATGTCTTTCAGAATTGATCATCTTAAAGTCTTCTTGTTGCCGTGTATGATGATTTCCTGCTTCTGCTCATTTCGCTCAGCATCAATTCATGGAAGTCTCTCCAGGCCTCTCTGAAATCATCCTGTTGGTCATTTCTTACAGAACAATAATATTCCATAACATTCATATACCATAATTTATTCAGCCACTCTCCAATTGATGGGCATCCATTCAGTTTCCAGTTTCTTGTCACTACAAAAAGGGCTGCCACAAACATTCTTGCACATGTGGGTCCCTTTCCCTCCTTTAAGATCTCTTTGGGATATAGGCCCAATAGAAACACTGCTGGGTCAAACGGTATGCACAGTTTAACTTTTTGAGCATAGCTCCAAATTACTCTCCAGAATGGTTGGAACCGTTCACAGTTCCACCAACAATGTATCAGTGTCCCAGTTTTCCCACATCCCCTCCAACATTCATCATTATCTTTTCCTATCATCTTAGCCAATCTGACAGGTGTGTAGTGGTATCTCAGAGTTGTCTTAATTTGAATTTCTCTGATCAATAGTTATTTAGAGTACCTTTTCATGACTAGAGATAGTTTTAATTTCATCAACTGAAAATTGTCTTGTTCATATCCTTTGACCATTTATCGATTGGAGAGTGGCTTGAATTCTTATAAATTTGAGACAATTTTCTATATATTTTAGAAATGAGGCTAAAGAATAATTCATTCCACTACTATATAAACTATTTGGGAAAATAGGCAAAGAAGGAGCCTTACCAAACTCCTTATATGACACAAATATGATGCAGATACTTAAACCAGGAAGAACTAAAATAGAGAAAGAAAATTACAGACCAATTTCCCTAATGAATATTAAAATTTAAAAATTCTGGACAAAATACTAACAAAACCATTACAGAAATATTTCACAAAGATTATGCACTATTAACATATGGGATTTATACTGGAATGCAAGATTGATTCAATATTAGGAAAACAATCAACATAACTACCATATCTAAAACAAAACCAACAAAAAGTATATGATTATCTCAATATATGCTAAAAAAAGGTTTCTAACAAAATAAAACATACATTCCTATTAAAAAAACACTAGAGAGGATAAGAATAAAGAAATCATTTCTTAAATGGTAAGCAGTATCCATCTAAAATTCATCAGCAAGTTTTATCTGTAATGGGGTTAAGCTAGAAGCCTTCTTAATAAGATCAGGGGTGAAAACAAGGATGTCTATTATCACCACTATAATTCAATATAGTACTAGAAATATTAGCTTTAGCAATAAGAGAAGAAAAAGAAGGAGAAGGGATTAAAATATGCAACAAGAAAACCTCTCTACCCTGGTGAATTTCTCTGATCTCTGATCAGACTCATTAGACCACTGATATAGTCCAAGGTGTGACAATAAGAAAATGTAAAGTTAAAGGAAAGTCAATGGCTGTAAAAGAAAGTTAGTCCAGGAAGGTTTCTTGAAGAAGCTGAGCCCAAAACTGGCCTTCAACAGAAAGAGCATTCCAAGAAAAGGGAATTTGCATGAATAAATGCACAATAATCAGAATTGATAACATGTATGTAACAATAAATGAATAAAACAATTTGCAACACTTAGGAGTACCTTAGAAAGTAATATTCACGACTAAGGAGACATTATGGTATAGCGGATAAAGCATTGTACTTTGAATCAGGAAAATCTATTTTCAAATCCTACTTCAGACTATCTTATGATCCTGGGCAGGCTATTTCATTTCTCTGTTCCTTAGTTTATTCATCTGTAAAATGAAGAAGGTAGACTCAGTGAGCTTTAAGATCCTTACCATCTCTAAATGTATTTATCATCTGATAAAATGGAATCAAAATCATGAACCAGACAAGTAAGAATACCATTCAGATATTAGAAATAAAAGGACAAAAATAGTATCATTCAGGTATTAGAGATTAAGGTAAAATTATCAGACAGAGAGAAATTGGGCAATTCCTATAGCAAACATGAAGCTATATCTCCCCCATCCGGCTCCCATTAGAGCAAAAAGCAAATAACAACAGCATATAGTCAAATACTTGCAAATAAGAATAGGTGTACCATATTAAAGACAAAAAAGTGGTCACCCTAAAGAGAATAAAGAATGTAAGAAAGATTCTGACACTGAATTGGTGATGATACAGCCAGAATCACAAAACTGGAGCCATTTGCATGTAAGTATATGTCACAATTTTTGCCTGATTTCCCAGATTCCAATATTAAAACTGGAAATTAGCCTCTGGTGGCACTGAAGGTTTGGGGTATTAAAATGATGGTTTTAATAACAGCCCATATACCAGTCACCAATAAGGGAAGTGCTGCCAAGGAAGATGGAGTTTTCCTTGTTAAAACACAACAAAACAATAAATTTCCAATGTAATAACTCAGCCCCCAAATGAGGGCTAGGAACCAACCCATGTCATAATCTGAAACAAAACTCTTTGGATCCCTTGATCTTTGAGCCCAGCCCCTGCAGGCCCTAATTATTTGATCTCAATAAGGACCCTTGTTTGTTCATTATTTTTATATTCCTGATATTTTTTAAAACAAAAATCATGATGGAAATTGCTGTAGAAATGGAATAGGAAACTGGGTTCTTTTCAGAGCTTAGAATAAAAATCCTGGCTATGATTTTCTGCAAAACCTCAGTTTTCTATGCTACTCTAATGACACAGAAAATTTATGACACTCAGGTTACATATGTAGCAAAGTATTTATGTTATTTCATGGTAATAAAAACTGGAAATGAAGTAGGTGTCCATGGATTGGGGAATAGTTTAATAAAACTATTTGCGGAACATGAACATAATGGAATGTTATTGTGCCATAAGACACAGAGGAATTCAAAAAAGCATGGGAAGATATGTATAGGCAGAAGCAAAAGGATAATATAACCAACGATTACAATAGTGTAAATGGAAATGACATAAAAAGGCGTTGAATTCATAATAAGTGTAATGAATATCGTGAAATATAAGGGGCAGACAACTGTGAATCCTGAGTCAGGAATATTTGTACAAACAACTCAGCTTTTGCTTAGTTTTTCTGGACTGTTTTTCTTTGTTACAAAGGAGATGGCAGTGAGACAGGGAAAGGGGAAAAAATCTGAAGGGAAATTTTTGGAACAGAAAAGTAGAAATAGCAATAAAAATAATATCTTAAGACATCCACCAAAAAAATTATTCTTTGGTTTGAATGAACTTTTAGTTCATTCCAAATTCCTGCCAAATTCCAGAATTTGAGCTAGGTCATGGTTGATAGAGGAGTTTGATAAATATTGGTTCCAGCATACTGAGGAGAGTGATGTGGTGATCAGCACAAGGTCTGGGGAGGAGGAAACAGCTCAAAGCACTCTCACTGAGCTTAAATGAACAGTCCATCCATAGAGATTGACCAGGACTCCTTTCTGGGAAGAGAGCCTGTTGAAAGTGGAGGCCCCCTGTGTTCTACAGATGGAGCAGATCAGCGCAGCCCTGCTTTACTTTGAGGCAGAGTTGGGCAGACATTCAGAAAAGGGCAATACCAGGCACAGAAATATGAGACTGCTCAACATCTAGGTCAAACTGGAAGCAGAGATCAATACCTATTAAAACTTTCTGGAGAATAGGGAAAACTTCAATCTCATGTAGGTCTTGGACAACAGTAGCTGTTTCTTAAACAGCATTTATAAGACCAGTACCCCAAGAACTTTGGAGTGAAAAGTAGGGGAAAGAACAGGGATACCAAAGTCCTGTGGCATTAAGGCCATAAACTGTGGACCTGGGCTAAGGCAGGAAACTAATAAAGACTCTGTGGTCACCTGGCCAAAACAAATAAACAAACAAAAACAAAACAAAACCAGAGAAAAAAAAAGAAACAAAAATCTCCCCTACACACACACACACAAATCTGTTAGCACTAAAATAAAGAATTGATATAATTAAATGAATAATGTATATGTAAATTCAATGTAGCCTACTGGATTACTAGTTGGTTTTGATCAGAAGGACATGGTTTAAAATCTAAGCTTCAGTGCTTAACTCTCAACTTCACAGAGCCTCCAACAACTCTCTAAGACCATAAGGCTTGTACTAGGTGGTCTCTAAGGACCCTTCTAACTCAAGATCTTTGATGCTATGAAAAGAAATTAAATCTGGCTTAGTGGAGGGAATTCCCATTCATAATGCATAGATTTCTCCCTTTTACCCTTTCCTTGCTTCTACATACACAGATTCTCACACTTCTCTCTCTAAGATCTGCACCTTTTGTCTCCAGGTGGTTTCCAGTCTGACTAACTCTGCCAACTACTTAAAGTCCAGCCAAAGGAACTGGGTATTGTAGAAGATAACCCCTTTGCTTAGGGCTTATGTTTATCTATGAGCACTTCTGTTCAAAATAAATGCAGTAACCTTTTTTTAATTTTTAGAAATACAAAGGGCTGAGGGCAGAGACATAGGCATTGTTTTTCCCTCAGTGATCACATAATTTTTTTTACATCCTGCTAATCCAGTGGCCCCAGGAAAGATAAACTCAAGATAGGTTTACTGTTTTGTGGACACATTATTCCTTTCTCTACACCTCAGAACGACAATTGCAGCTCAGGAAACTGGGGAACAATTCTAGCATCAATTAACTGCAATTTTCTGGATAATTCAAATTTCACAAGATGGAATTTAGGAGGCTATCACTATGTTTGCCCATGCCCACTTTTCCACCAGGAAGCTGATGGAAGGCACTTAAACTTGGTCAGTTTTAATCACGTCTTTTCCCTTGAATTCATGTCTCCAAAGAATAAATCTTTTTCCTTCCATCTGTTCTGGACAAAGTGAAACCAAGATTACTAGTTTGGTTCCTAATTTCTGTATCATCCACAAGTCAGGAAATCAGGAAAATAAAGGAAAGGGAGGGGAAGACAGAATAGAAGGAAGAGAGGGAGGAAGGAAAGATTCATCTATTAACAATTCAATTCATCATTTATTAAACACCTATCATATGCATTGCACTGCCCTGTATATTGAAGATAGGAAGACAAAAGTGAAATGTTCCCATTCTACTTGGATCCTGAATGATTTAATCCAAGTTTTTTAGCTAATAAAAGTTATTGTGTGAGGGGAGTGTGGAAATTATTCATATAATTTCCTCAATTCTCCCTTTTACTTTGTTCCATGAAGATTATGCTTGGATCAGTTCTAAACTGAAAAGAAGAGAAATGGTTTATTTGTTTTTCTTTCCTTTCTTAGAATATCCTAGGGGAATAATAAGGATCCATCTTTCTTCCCTCTTTATCCCCTTAAATTAGCCTTTGGGACATACGCCAGAACCTAGAGGCTGGTGAATTGGGAAGAGGGTGCCAGAATTCAGGTCTTGTTCATCTATCCCCCAGAAAAGATTATTTCCTTTGAAATCAAGTCTCCTGAATTTCACAATGAGAAGCATAATAGCAATGGGACTATCTCTCTCCAAGCTCTTCTTTCTATATTGAATGCTGATTCCCTTCCATACAGACATACAGACATAGAGACATACAATCTCAGTTCGTATCCTATGCCACTCTAAGAGAACTTTTTAAGGAAAATAATCTACCACCTATAGGTAGGAGGAAGATTGTGAAAAGTCAGAGCAAAAAAGAATCTTAGATATCTAATTCATTCCCCCTCTTAAAGCACATCTTTCTTTGCCATTTATTGGCCCTGAATATTAAGGTCAAAACAATGACAAATTACATTTACCTGGATATTTATTCCAGGATTTGGAGAACCAGAGAAGCTTTGGGCAAAGCTATATATAAGGCTCCATGAGGCTGCTGAACTGGGGATGCATGGAAGGAAAGACCTAGCTCACATCTCTCCCTTTTTCTCCCTTCCTCCCCCTTCCTAGCTCCTTAGTGACAAAGGAATGTTTATGACCCAGTCTCAAGTTCAATGACAAAAACCTTGGGTAGATGGGATGGGCTGGGAGAAGGAAGGGGACAGTGAACTTCAAACAAAGGAAATAAGAGTTACAGGAGACTGAAGGAACTGAAAAGAGGGGGGAGAAAAGGGGAGGGTAAATCTCAACAAAGTGGGCCTCTGGGTAATCATCATGGGGTTTTCTGGAAAATGAGAATGTAGATTGCAGTGTAGTTTCCTCCTACTCTGTGGGGAAGGAAATGTGCATGTTTCCCAGGGAAACATGGGATATGCCTATATAGGAGGGTACCCTTGAGAATCTGAGAGAGGTAGCTTCGTGTGGTTGAAAGAACATTATATTTGGAATCAGTAAACCTGGATTTGATCCTCAGCCAGTAGAAATAGATGATCACTGGAAAATTCCTTTCCTTTTGAGGGTCCATTTCCTCTTTTGTAAAATGAGGGAATTTAGGCTAAATAAGCTTAGTTTCTCCCAGCATTAAATCTGAATTTACAGAGTTACTAAGTCACTAACATCCCAGAGCTTAAAACTATTCCGACCAGAAGAACTGGGTGCCAAATGATGAGTTTTCCTGAGCGTCTGGTTTTTGATCTGTAGAATACAGGTGACAATAATATCAGTTCCCGGGACGTTTGAAAGGAAAGCCCTTTATAATGAGAAGTTTCGATTTCTGGAATAAGTTGGAGCTGTGTTAAAAAAAAAACAAAAAGTCGGTGAAGAGCGAGTAGCCTTGAGACCTCAAAGGCTCCTAAGGAAAGGAGTATTTCGAAGAAACCCTACAGTAGGAGAAGATTTAGAGAGGTAAAAAGAGTGCACCCCAGGACTGTCAGCTTTTTCTCCAGGAAAGTAGAGCAGTCTCTGGATAACCCGCCTCATACGAACCACTACCCTCCTTACCCCCACTACTCCCCTGCACACACATACAAAGTTTTTTTTCATTAGCTCCCAAAGATCGCCCGGTTTTTAACAATCCGAAAGTGAAAGCACATTAAAAAGCAAAACAAAATAAAACAAAAATCGAGACCTGTGTGATTTGCAACTGACAGGTAAATCTCTGCTCCAAACAAAAACGAATAATGTGGCAATTAAGTGGAATCTTTGAGCACTGGACAAAATCGACGTCCTGACAAAGAAACTTAGTGGCCTCGAAAAGGATTCTATTAGCCCGAAGATTAACGTTTGCTACTCTCCTTCCATTCTTCTAAGGGTGTGCCGGGCTTCCAAAAGGCAGCTAAATTCCCTAAAAGGCTGCTTGGGTCCGAGCTTCCTCCCACCCCGAGGCAAAATCCTTTAGCTCGTACGTGGCTTGATCCTTCCTGGCGGCAGAGCTGAATCTTTGGGCTGGACAGGTGATCTAGGAAGGAACTTCTTGGTTAAGAAATTTTATCGGGGGGGGGGGGGGTGGAGAAGAGAAAAAAAGAAAGAAAAAAAAGCTTGGGGTGAAAACTACTAAGCTGGATTCATTTTTAAAGAGATAAAACAGAGATAGGCATACTCTAATTACTAATTACCAATTAGCGAAAACCATCTACCCCACTCAGTTAAGTATCACTTTAACAAACCAGTTAATCCTTAAATCCACTGGTTCTAACTTAAAGGCGTTTGGGAAAGAGGTTTTCTCATCCCTGTTAACTTTCTTTATATATAATTTAAAGAATATATATATATATATATGTATGTATAATATATATATATATATATCTTTTTTTAAATTTCATACTACCTTCATTTCCAAATATGACCCTTCTCCTCTTTCTTCCCTTCCCTACCAAACAAACCTTCTTTGTTTACAAAGAATAAAACAAAAAGTTGAAGAAAACCAAAACATCAACTGAATTTGACATTATAAGCAATATTACTTCACACCCATTTTTCTCAGTTCTCTCCAGCTAATTTTCAAGGGTTTCTAAAACTCTGTCTTGTCTAAGAGACCTAGAAAATTGAAGAGGGGGCAGAAACAATAGACCCTCTCTGAGGGCCTTTGACAAAGGCCAAAGGAGGACTGCATGGCAAACATCTAGATCTCCACTCCCGGTCAAACGGGTTCTTTCTTCTGCAAAATTCCAGGGTCTTCCTCAAATTTTATCCTTTCATCTCCGGGGCTAGTTCCCCGTCCCTTTAGGGTTGAAATTTGTTTCCAGGCTGCGGGAATGTTTTCTGATCTCCTGCACCTTCCCTCTAATCTTTTATGGAGTTCCAATCCTTCCCTGCCGTAGATGGAGTAAATCTATAACCCAAATCTTCCCGTATTACACACACACACACACACACACACACACACACACACACACACACACA
>JAJPUD010004058.1:21217-38047 GCA_023553655.1 Myrmecobius fasciatus
CACACACACACACACACACACACACACACACACACACACACACACACCCTGACACTACTCCAGCAGGCACCCGAATATTTCTAAACCCTCAAACAGCAAGCCAGCTTCTGAATGGAGCTGAAGGTGGGGCTGCAATCTTCTCTCCATTGCCATCCCTTATTTCATCACTTTGAAAGCCCAACTGTTTTTCAATATAGAAACAATTTTTCCCTGCAACCATCCCTTTCTTTTCTTTTTGTGCGATTTCTCACTCACCCTACCCCGCTTCCAGCGCAGAGCCAGGGAGAGAGGTCAAGACCACCAGCCAGGAACTTCAAGTTCAATGGCAAAAGCCCCTCCCCCTCATTCCGGACAGAGCCTCATCTCCCTTCCCCCATCTTTTGGGAGGCTTTTGAGTCTGAAACTGACATCTTGTAGGAAACCTTCAAAATTCCAGGAGGGGCCCTTCGCCCCATCACTTCCGGGGCAATTTAGAGAGGGAGGTAATTGAAACTTTTTCTTCTCTTTCTTTCTCCCTCTCCTAGTTAAACTGGCTTCCCTCGCCAGTCCTCACCTCCACGGTGTTTCCATCTCGAGCCTGGAAGCTGGGAGAGGAAGAAAGGCTATTATTTTTCCTTATTGGATGTTTTATATAATCTCTGACTCTAATCAAGCCACTAGGGGGATGAGGGGGGTGGATTACTGAGGACTACCGAGTACTGAGGCTGTCTGACTGGGTACTGGACTTAATGGATCCATTCCTATTTCGAATTGGAAAGGAACTGAATCAGGTGGGTGAAATTCATGTGTATATTAAAATAATTACAAATCACATTTAAAAAACGAAACAAAATAAAAAATACAGATTCTCTTTTCTGACTTCCTATTATTCCCCTTTTCCTCCCCTGCCGGAGTCTTGCACTCCATCCAGGGCCATCTCCAAGTCGTCCTTATCTGTATCTTGCCACTGGACCCAAATGTCTCAGGAGAAGAAAGTTGAGGCTGGTGACTATGCCCAGCTCACCCACACTTAAATTCAATTCACTTGCATGTCATGGTCTCTCCTCCCTGATGTCATGGTTCTCTTCAAGAACGAAGAACAAATAACAACAACCCCCGCCAGAGTCCGTGGACTGTGCTTTATTTCACAGATTACGGTAACGAGTTCTTTTATTGAATTAGCCCCGGTGATTTAGAGAGAGGAGGTAACTTTACATAAAAAAAGCTGCTGGATGACATTTAAGTGCTGGAACTTGAGACTTTAACTAAAACTTCAATAAAAGGGGGGAAAATGGGAGCAGACGAAGGGGTGATGGAGGCAGAGTTTAATTCTTTGTGTTATATGGATGGTGTTTTGGGGGAGGAAAGATAGAACTATGGAAAGAATCAGAAAATGAGCAATTGAGAAATGTTTAGGAAGAATGAGCTGCGTCAAAATTAAAAACAATTCCACCCGTAAGATAAACAGAATGTATAGATGTCTGCCACATGGACCCAGGGTAGGCCTGCCGCTTCCCTCCGCTAGAAATCCGTGCTTTACCAAGAGATGGAGAACAAACGAAGAGGTGGTTGATAAAGAGTATTGTGCTGTGCCTCCCTGCACAGCTGGAGGCATCTGGATTCACACTTTGCCCTTGGAGGCCGTATCTATATTTGCTCATCCATCCATAAAGCCCTGGCCATCTCGCCTGCCTCGCTGATAGTTAAGAGGTGGGTTCTGGAAACCGTCTGGAGCAAACAACCATGCCCCGGCTCTGTCCTCCCCATTTATTTACCAGTCACTATCCTGCAACCAGCCTCCAGCTTTGAGACGCTGAACCCGGTGGGATCTCGACTAGGGGTCCAGCAATGGCTTTATTCTTAATAGTTATTTCCGACGAATCACTTGAACTATTAAGTTGGGCTATTTTTACTTTGTACGTTTGTATCTGAATTGAACTTTCCAAAAACCTTCCTTTCTCTTGTCTTCATAATTTTCAATTTTTCAATATGTAAAAATCGCACAGATAAAAGAGTCAGCATCCTGCATGCATTTTCGTTAATATTTAAACATATTCTTTGTCTACAAGTTTATCCATAAGGTCACGTGCAGCTGTTGCCGTTTGGTGCAGGAGAATCGTTTCTCCCAGTTCCACGGAATAACAGTGGAAATCTTTGGGTTCTAATTTCTACAGTAAACCCTTTTTGAAGATTTGGGGGAAATCACCTTCGTTCTTATTTTCCCCTTGTAATCAAAGGTACGACCGGTTACACATGTACATTTGATCTATGTGTAAATTCACGTGGCTGAGGGAATTGAATGAGTCTAGAAGCATGCACACATAGAGGAAGAAATTGCATTTAAAAGAGGGCTGTATCTGTATAAAGAAAAAATAATTTTAAAAGGGGATGCGCTTGTTTCAGTCGTGTATGAATCACGTATTTACACATAGGAACATGTTACACAGGGAATTTTTACCACAGAGAATATTGATTTATGTATAGAACAAAGACAAACTGAGAAAAGGAGGAAGCTCCCGAGATCTCTTTAAGTGGGCTTATGGCTCTTTATCCTTTCTCCATTTTAGATCTCTCCTTTCCAACCCCCATTTTTTCTGTCTTCTATTTGCCCAATCTCCGGCTAAATTAATTTATCTGCCTACCATGATTGTGCATCCAGTCTTGGGAGCTTCTGTAGAGTTGATTTTTGATATCCGCCCTACACTCCAAACGGTGCCCACCTTTTGGGGATCCTTCCCCAAACCCTAAAGCAAAAGGCAAGCGGAAATCAAGGTGGAAGATTCATTAACTGCAGTAGTGCGTCATGGCCAGGAGGGGGAGATCTTGTTCTTTGCATAACCCAGTTCCACTCGAGAAAATTGGTTTCTTACCTCCAAACTCCTGTGACTCTTTACTAATAGTTGAAAGCAAGAAGTTAAATTAAAGAATCAGAATTTTAGAATTTATGCCAGAACTTACTTAAAACCTGCTGATTTGAGGACAGGAGGTGGGAGTCCGGGCCCTGCAGGATCCCTCACCCTTAAACTCTAGAACAGATTTGTTAGTATATCCCAGTTATTCAAAGCGGCAGCCTGGCCGGCCCTAACTCTTCACCAACTGGGGTTTCCTTTCCTCCCTCCTTCTTCTTCGACCAATTTCCTTCCTAATTTCTTAAGTTTATCGAGCTTCCAGAAACTTCCCTACAGAATTCATTCCGAGTTGAAAGCATGACCTTGTAGTTCTGAGAGCCTGGGGACCCGCCCCTCCCAACCCCGCCACCGTCCCCATTCCAGAACACTGGTAAGAGACACTCAGCACATTCCGGTTGGTTTGTTGTTGGGAATAAGAAGGGGAGGAAATCAAAGCTAGATCCAAAAGGAAAAACGGAAAGTAACTAAGTTCCCATGGGAATCAAAGTTTTCTCCCCAAGCCTCCAGAATCACTTTCCCTGTTAATAAGTTGAGATAATTCTTAGCCCTTTCCAGAATCCGATTTCAGGACTAGGATTCCCAGTATCAGACCGCTGAGCACTAAACACATTCCTAGGCCCAGATTCTGTCATCCCCAAGTGATCCTAACGGATTTGCCTCCTCTGCATTTCGAAAAAGAGGGAATGAAATTCAAAAGATGGCATTATGGAATCGAGTCTATTTCATCGGATAATATTAAATGAGGCATTCCACCTTATTTCCAATAAGATCCATCATACTCTGCTATAATGTACTGTTGTATAGAGCTTGCATTATACTATAGTTTCATCAAGGGCTTCTACTATAGGTATATATTGGATATGCTATATAACAATGACACCTTACACAAAAGAGAGCCACAGGGAGGGAGTGCCCTCCGTGGGATCTTTGCTTTCCAAACATTGGATCTTAACCCTTGTCACCGAAATGTCAGCCAGGACTGGGAGTGGGGTATACATGTGGACGTCAAATGTGAAAAGCTCCAAGAGAGAAGAGGACAAAAAATGATAAATTCAAAGGTGAATTGAAGTTAGATTTGGGTTCCTTTAACCACTGTCACAGTGCACTTTTTTTTTCTATTAAAAAAAAATTGGAAATCTTGCCTCTAGATATTTTTATAATTATCCAGGCCAGAGGCCTCAGATCCAGCAACTGCTCCAGTTTGGGAAGGGGGAGGGCACTCAATTGGTCGATTTATTTATCTTGTCTCTCCCCCACCCCCTTTTCTGACCTCTTTTAGAGCATGAAGAAGCTCTTAAATTGGGAAGGGTGGTGGCTTCCCTTTCACCAAAATCTTTATGATTTGGAAGAAAGGGAGTCTACACAATTACACTTAGCCTGTTCATTCCGTAAAATCCCTAATCCTCAATTTTCTATCCATACAACTGAGCAAAAGTGGGTATTAAGGTTTTGCTTTCAAGACAGGCATGGCAGAGAGGGAAAATTGAACTATCCAGATTCTTTCTCTAGCTCTATTTCGTTATCATCTGCAACCAGAGTTCAAGAAAGAGAAGTGGCAGAAGAGAGGGCAACCAATTCTGCCTCACTCTAGTTTTTCAGGGAGCAGAAGGAAAACATTTGGATAACCCAAGATTGAGGATTCTTGTAGGTGCCTTTTTATATAATCTGAAGGTAGAAAAGTCCTATTGAACTTTCCCTTTCCCATCAACTACTGTTCCAAAAAGGCTAGCCTTTTCCTTCGAAAAATAAGAACTGGTAGTGTAAACATCATTGCAATGTGGACACCCCATCCCCCAGTCCCTCTGCTGCCTCAGAATGGACAGAAACTGAAGAGAGACCCCAGTTTTCCATCTGAACTTGGGTCTGAAGAGGAAGGCACCAGTAAGATTGGTGTCTTCGGGAATTTATTTATTAATCAGACTTGATCTATCGAAAGTAGTTTGTAAAGAGCTCTAAATAACTGCTAAACAGAGAATATAAGAATGATTATAACCTTACCTAATGTTATTATCTCTGTCATTGTTATTCTTATTTCCCCCGTGTAACTATATAGGCAATTAGGGGAGAAAAGCTTGTTCTCTGTCTCTCTCTTTCTCTCTCTCTCTCTCTCTCTCTCTCTCTCTCTCTCTCTCTCTCTCTCTCTCTCTCCCTCTCTCTTCCTCTCTCTCTCTCTCTCTCTCTCTCTCTCTCTCTCTCTCTCTCTCTCTCTCTCTGTCTCTCTCTCTCTCTGTCTCTCTCTGTCTCTCTCTTTCTCTCTCTCTTTCTCTCTCGCTCTTTCTCTCTCTCCATATATAGTGACATATCACAGCTGTCCTAGTCATTGAAAGGGCCCTCCACTTCTGGGAAGCAGGGCTAATTCCAAGGGAAACCTTCTTGGCAGAATCCATGGCTTAGTTGGGGCTTCACTTTCCACTACTGGTCCAGACTCGCCCCAGCCCCTAGCTGGGTCCTGATCCCCCAGAAACGGTTTCCCTTTCCGCCAGGAGATCGCCATCAAGGAGTGGCGCTGGTCTTGATCTTAGCTAAGACCTTCTTCTCCTTGACTCGTCGGTTCTGGAACCAAATGGTGATCTGTCTCTCCGAAAGGCTGGTAGCCGCCGAGATCTTGCGCCTCTTGTCCTTGGTGACGAATTTGTTGGCGGCATACTCCCGCTCCAACTCCCGCAGTTGACCCTTGCTGTATGGGATCCGCTTCTTGCGGCCCCGGCGGTAGGAACAGCCGTCCGGCGGGTGCTGGGCAGAAGCGTCTGGACAGGAAGAGGTAAAGAAGATACTTAACTCAGACTGCCGGCCCTGGACCCTCTAGGGGATCTCCTAGCTCTTAGCATACATACACACCGACAAAAATGTACTCCCACCCACATCATATGAACACATGTACTCCCAAACAACCACACATGTATCAGAAAAATAATTCACATATATAGTGCTGCAAGATTCTGAGCCACAAACACAAACAGCAGGCTTATACATGAGCCCTTTACACCCAGGTACAGCCACAGGTGTGTGTACATTCACACACCATATATCTACACCCACTTACATATCTACACATATCCATGTCCTGGCTGCACATAACAACAAACACAGGTTCCAAACACAATCGGGAACATTTAAAAATACAGATTCCCTTCAGAGCCACTCACTGCAGGCCAGTCCGCCCCAATCTACCCTTCAGAAGAAGACACATATATGGGTGTGGTCTACAGAACACCAAAACGACCAGGAGCAAAGTGAAAATTTCACCCGAAATAAGGGACTCATCATTTCCATATACGGTGGCAAAATGTTTATTTCACTGACACAATCTACGTGCTCTTCCTTTGTCTAGAAATATCTTAGTACTCCATACAAACTCACGGAAAACGTATGGACTACACATTCAAGCACAGTATAGATTCTTAGGCACAGCTAGATCCACTCCCCCTCCCAAATATGCTCACATTGCAAACTGCCGTGCACACAATAGGAAAGACTTATTCCTCTCAAACCTCCTGGACAGCTGCAAAGGAAAAGGGTTAGGAATGGTAGGCTGGTGATGCCAGATTTCGCAGGCTCCGTCTCTATTCCCTTAATATTTAGGGGCCGCTGGTCATATCCCTACCAGTACAGACCCTTCTATTTAATTCCATCTGGAAAAGTTCCAACGATAAATGCAGCCAGTCCTCGCCTTCCCTTCCCAAATTTTATGAATCTTCTATCTTTAATTCTTTCCAATCTACCTTGATAATGCCACTCCCCCAACATTACAACTACACCACTCACCCACCCACATCTGAAAGCAAAGGGGAATTGGGTCTTGGAGAAGATTACCTGCAAACGCAGCCTTCCAGAAATGACCAGGCTGGTTCTGTTCCCCTTGGCAACACATCTGGCCACTCCAACCGCTGGCGAGGGCCCAGGGCTGATAACTGTCCACTGGCAACAGGGTGTCGTGGCGCGGTTCCCCAGGGCCTCCAAGAGTTTGCACTACCGACACATCCAGGTAACTAGCCACAGGCTGATAGGGTCCTGGGTATCCAGGATAAAAGGCAAACTCTGCAGGACGGCTAGAATACTCCTCTCCTGCTGCAGTGGTCTCCGTGGGATAGGCAGCCAGAGTAGCTGCCTGGGTGCACGGTTTCAGCGAACTCCGGGACACTCGACAGGAATAGTATCCTCCACCAAAGTATCCATAAGGAACGGATGTTGGGGAGCCTCCCTGAGACACCCCAGGGCATGGGTGACACTGCTTTGGTGGCTCCCCGGAGCCAGGCAGATCTATGGGGGTATAATTGGCAGTGGGCAGTAGCGCAGATGCTGAAGGGTGACTCGCCAGTGGTGAGTGGGAGACCAGATTCCGACACCCGCCTGCTCCCAACAAGCCTTCGATATCTTTGCCAGCATCCAAGGTGGCATAGGCACCCGACTCCATGGGGCTGGTGGGAGGCTCATGGGGCGGAGGTGGGTGGGGAATCCGGGGCGCTCAGCTCGTACTCCCCATCCAGGCCCCGGGAATCCAAAGCGTTTTAAATTGCTCTCAGCTCAAGAAACGCCTGCATTAGCTCTGGCCAGCCGTCCTGACGTAAGAGACGCAGGAACCCAGATCCCGACATCGGATTGGCTGCTGCTTGGAGAAAAAAGACTAATAAAATTCTGAAGGCAGAAATTGCGAAAATACTGCACCCCCACCCTCCCCAGCTCACTTTTATTACCACTGAAAACAACACGAGAGAAAGGAGAGGGTATCTCCCGCCCCAACCCAACCCCCAGCTACCCAGTTTAGAGAGACGCAGCTCTGAGTCTTGGGAGAAAGAAAAAGAGAAAAAGGAGCAATGGAGGAGAGTGGATGAAACTGTGCCCCATCATTGCATATTGCCCTCTTCTTGGCTCTCCGTCTTTCGAGCTTTGGCAGGTTTAACAAGTTGTTTTTTTTTTTTTTAAATGATCCCTGTAAAACACACATCTCGTGAGGGGACAGGGGAGTTCTCGGGGGTGAGGTGAGGGTACGTTGCAGTACCCAACTGTAATAATTTGAGGGTAAGCAGTAGTGTGTGTTGATGGGGGGAATGCGGTGTTAACATCTTTTTTGGGGATTCCCATACCCTGGGGAGGGGGTGCGGCGGGGCTAATGGGGGTTATAGTCACACACACTCCAGACATTTATCTATACCAGCTGCTCCTCCTAGCCTGTATGCCAAATCACTGCGTTTTTCTATCCTGGGCCAAAGAAAATCCCAGTCACTCTTCTCACCGCCCATTTCCAAAAGAGACCATTCCTGGAGGGAGCATTTTTCTCCCCAAGGTCCCCGAAGACAATGTAAAATCTGTGCCAAACCTATGAACGTGAGGAGAAGTCAGGCCGAGAAATTAAGGAGTTGGGGGAGAACAAGAGCCTGTAGTTTCAAGAAAGCCAAAGAGGAAAGTGGAGAGAGTCTTTCTATAGGAACTTCAGGGGCAAAACTGACTAGTTTTCAGGGGCAAAAATAGACATAGCCACTGGATTTTAATGCAAGGGGGAAAAGAGGGAGGAAAAAAGCAAAGGACATGAAAGGACAGACATCGAAAGGGAGTTATAGCCAGAAAGGGATAAAGAACAGAGGCAGAAGCAGAAAGAGGTAAGTAAAAGAGAAGGAAGTCCAAGGAAGGGGAGACAAAGAGACAAAGATCTAATCAAATGTGAATCTGTTATTACTGTTACTATTAAGCTAAGCCTGTGAACGATTGTTCTTGATTCTCACTAGGCTCCAAAACCCCTTTGGAGGAAGGAAGTTGAAAGCTGAAGAGGGTCTTGGAATCACCATAAATGCCAAGATACAAAAGTAATCAAATTTTCCCTTGGGATTTGCCAAGGTAGAAAGAGACAGAATAAAATGGAGAAAGGTTCATAAGGTTTCTATCAGTCATTAAATGATATGAGGAGGAGGGATATGGAAAAAATCTCTCCCACCTCCATCACAAGCCATCAACTCTGACTGCATCAACTTGCTCCAGAGCCCAGGATTTCATGTGGGAACTAGATTTTTTTTTTACCAGGCTTCAGTTTCTCTGGACAGCTTTCATGGCAGATTCCCAATGCATTTTCTATAAACATTTTTTAACCTCATTTTACAATTGTGGATTTGCATCCCACACTTTTGAAAGAGGCCAAAAGGAATATTTGTTGGAAAGACCTGCAGTGGAAAGCTTGCACCCTCACAGAGAAGAATAGAGACAGATCCTGAATCCTTTCTGTGGCCACAGCAACCTCCATTCTTAGCCTTCTTGTTTTTCAAGTCAGAAATGCAATTATTTTAATCTAAAGCATCTTTGGAAATTCTGTATTTGTCCTGACATTGTTATATTATGTTCAGAAGATCAGCTTTCATGAACTCAAATAGAAAAAAATAATACAAATTTGTTGGAGGAAAAAATTCTACAGTTTGTGCAGGGAAGATTGAAGGGTAGGATATCCTGCAAGAGGAAGAGATGTAGAGAGATGTGTTTGTGAATATTTGATCATGTGCGCATGTGTACTTGTGTATGAATGAACATAAGGGCAGCTTGATTTTTTTTGTATATGTATATGTGTGCATCCATGCATGTGACAAAATTTATTGGTGACTAGAAGATGAGGAATAGATAAGATGTAAAGTTCTAGATGGACATTTTGTGGAAAGACAGATAATCCTATTTGAGAGATGGAATCTTATGCTTTGCTCCTCAGATTGATGGAGAGAAAAAGCAGGCACTGTTTTTCAGTAAGTTAGTTCCTTTATGTCATTCCATGTGTGATTATACATAGGTTAGTAAATGGTGTTTATGTGCAAACATATCAATATGTGTTTTCATGAGTTATCACTCTCCCTCCCTCAATGGGGAATGGAGTTTACCATCATAAGAATCCTACCTGCTTCTTTTCCAGTCTCCTAATCCTGTAATTGAGTTTTGGGGGAGTAACCCAAAGTCAAATCCTTTCATCTGTTACACTCTGGTTGCCTTTTCAATCTGAATGATCTTGACTCCTCTAAGCCTTATAGATGCATGCCAACCACTGCTGTGTTCGGATAATTAGAACTCACAGAATTCACCTTTGTAAATTATCTAATAGATGTCACCCACCTCACCTGCTTACGGTGGGAATATTTAGTGCATTGAGGGCTGACTGAATGAATGAAAAAACATGGCTGAGTACTTAAGTACTTACTATGTGCCAAACACATTAGCAAAATTTTCGCATGCAAATACAAACCAAAACAAAACAAACAAACAAAAAAAAACAGTCCTTGTTTTCCTTCAATAAGTTTATTTTCTAATAGGGAGAAACATGATATATAGAGAGCTGCTAGCCAGGAAGGGAAACTTATTTCTGGAAAACTACAGAGATGGTAAATGGGGCCAAAAAGATGGATTAGCACACCTCATAAAAGAGATGACATTTTCATAATTCCAGAAATTATCCATTCAGAAATGGATGGAGTAAAGAGAGCTGAAGGAGAACAGAAGGATTAAAGAGAAAAACAATGCAATATTTTTTATCCTGTCTTTTTATCTTCTGAAATATTTCTAGAATGTGTTAGGAACTAAATAAATGCTTATTAAATTGGGCTGAATTAGATTGAATCAAATTTAATTGAATCTCGTTGTGTACTCTTTCAGTCTTAGGCTCTGTGGAGTTTAAACTTTCTAGTCCTAGATGGGGAAATTAAATTCCACAGGATGTCAGGGCACCATAAGGTGCTAGGAGGCAGAACCAGGAGGCTAGACTTCCAGCCCTGAGGCCTTGCCCTCCCTTTTCACATACCCAGACAATGTTTCCAGTCTCCTTTGTCTCTCAAATCCAAAGGGCTAATCCCCTGCCCCCAGACCCCTCCCTACTTTACTGACCGAGGCCAAATGCTCTGAAAGCCTAGCAATGCTCCTTTACATACGGGCCAGACACCTCCTTGAAGGTCAAGGCCAAGTTGAAAGTTAAGAGTCTGTTTACCTCCAGAGTTCTATTCATCCCAACCCCATATACTGCCTGTGACCTTTACTATGCTTCCTTTGAACAGCAGCAGACACCTTAGGGGAGGTGGGGAGTGGGGATCCCAGCCACCAAAATTTGACACCTTAATGTAAAGTCCAATACACCTTTAATTCAGTTTAATGAAGTTGACCAGAAAGAAAGAGAAAAATCACTGAGCTCCTTTTCTTATTTTATTTTCATTTTTGTTAAAGCAACTCATGTTTTTGACACTGTTGCTGTCTGTGGAGCAATTGGGTAGCCATGATTTTAGGAGTGGTGCCCCAATAAAAGCTGCAAAAGGAAGGAAGCAATCATCTTGATGATAGTAATGTGATGCCATTAATTCTTTCTAATAATGAATGATCCTCTACTCATACTCTCTGATGCTACTTTCTCCAAACTTATATGTTGGAAGGGACTTAAAGTGGTGAGACATACATTTTGAAGTTTTATTAAAACTGCCCAATTGGGTTTTGAGGTTCTGTGTCTCTGTCTCTCTCAATTTCTCACACACACATTTCTCTTTATTTTTATAATTTTTCTCTTTTAGTTTTCTTTCATCTTTCTAGTTCTTCCTTTGTTTCCTTCTTTATAGCAATCTTTCTTCCTTTATAGTTCTCTGACATTTTCCCCATCATTTCTCCTCGCTCCCTTCTTTCTTCAGCTCTTTTTCCTCTTTCTTTCCTTGATCCTCTTTTCTTCTGGGTTGTTCTTGCAACTTTCATTGTTCTTACAGGAAGTGGAAAAACAAATATCCAAAGCCCTGCCCTGTCGTTCCCCCCCCCCAATTCGGGCCCCAAACATTTGCCTGCCAAACCTCCACTCAGCTCCTACCTGATTCGGAAATGGGACTTCTCTATAAGGCCCAGCCCAGAAAGTTGATATTTATCCCAATCTTTAATTCCTTAGAAACTACGGTTATTAGTTTGCTGTTCCCGGAGACCCAGGACTTTTTTTATTTCTGCTCAACCACCCAAGGCACATGGACTGAGCCAGATGGGTTTAGTTTGGGGATTGTTTGTTTTTTTTTTTTTTTTTCCCCATCAAGAAAACCCTCCTTTCCACGAGCTGGTTGCGAGATCTAGCCAGTCCAGTCCAGGGACTGAGCTGCCGAGAGTTTTCAGGAGCCACGAAGTAAACTTGGTTTTCGGTTACAAAGAATTTGGTTGAGTTTCCGAGACTCTAATACCTGTCCTGGAAATTTCAGAGTACCAGAAGGAAATCTCTTAAAGGAATTGCGAGTCAACTCTTTTCCAACCTTTCCCCGAGTCCCCCTTGGCCTAGATGCATAAACTGCGATAGCCAGATTTCCAGACTGGTCCATTTATACTCTAAAGTCGGACCACATCAGGCAAAGGCAAGCACGCCTGGGGTGCCACATAGAAAAACTACGAACCAGAGGACAGAAAAATTAAAACAAAATCCAAAAAGAGGAAACTATAAGAGGAAGAAGGAACATCAATGCTCCATCCTCCAGATTCTCCTACCGAAGCTCGGGAAACCCCGGGGTAAGTAGGAGTCTGGAACAAGACGTATTCCCCAGTTCAGGCTGCAGCCTGTAGGAGCTGAAGGCTCCGCAGCCCTGGCTCTTTGTTTTGGTAATGGAGAGGCCAGGCCAGGGGACAGGGGACTCAACTCCCAACACACTTACGAGACAACGTGTTCCTTTCCGTCATTCAGGGGACTGTCACCCAGGAGGAGGCTGACAAAGCCCTCATCACATTTTCCTGCCACGTGTGAACGGGAAGAGCTAAGGAGAGTTCCACCCCCCCCACACCCCTTCCTCCCCATACTCCCACAGCTCTCGCGTCCGTCTCCTTTCCAGACCCTGGGCTCGGCAAGAACCTGAGAGAAAGGAAGGGGAGAGAAGTTAGGTCAGGTCCCGGGACACTGGGGTCATGCTAGAACCCCCTCCTCTTCCCTATCTCCCCCCTCCCCATCAGACCAAAAAGAAATACCAAACTTGCTCTTGACGGGATTATTCCGGTTTAATCCGCATAGATTTAGCTTGGAGTAGGATTGATCAGAGCGCAGTTATGAGCGGGGATGGGAGTGGGGTTGGGGTAGGAGAAGCGGTAGTAATTGAGAGCGGTTGCAAATCTGGAGAAAACCAGAATTGGAGAGAGGCGGGTATTAGGGAAGTTGACATTAGTACTTCGATTTAAGGTTGCAAATAGCTCTTTACTGGGTGAGAGGGTCGAGATGAGACATGATAATTTATTTTACAAAATACAAACCTTCAAAGAATTAGGTAATCCATAAAGATAATAGCATCTGGGAAGAAGTCAGCTTTCGAGCACAGAGAATTCAGGATAAAACCTCTGCAGGTTGATTTCGGGTGAATAGGTCTGTACCAGACTTAAAATCACTAATTCACCTTCATAATACAAAAAAATTGGCACGGAATTTTTGAGAGTAATAATCCTTTTAGCTGTCCCATCCTAAATACAATGTGTAGGTCCAGTTCTAAAAGACCGAAAGGAATTAGTTGGGGTGAGGGAATGGATTTTCAGTTAATGTGGAGGGACAGAGGGGCCTTCAGCCACCTTCCTTCTCACACTGCAGGCCACAGTTTTCTCTAATCCCCCGTTGTTTACTTTTATTACTCTCTTGGATCAGTGAAAAACCTAGTCCAGACTGGCTCAGGTGCTAAGAGATGAAGCAAATTTACGTTAAATCGGATTCAGGGACAAGATCCGTATCATTCAAGACTCTAACCTCCCCGAGCCAGGAACACCTCTGCTCTTAGCTCATGTCTTAGACAGTCATTATTTAAATCAACCAGCTGATCTGTTCTATTACTCAGTGGATTTTCCTGATAGTTCAGTCCCTACTACATCTATATTTCTTGTCTCTGGGACTCTAACATCACTTTCCTTTGGAAAATTCTCTTTATTCCCAAATCTCATAAGTGGGTCATTGATTTATTTTTTTTGGCAGCCCCATACAAATAGTCCCACTGGGAGATTTCCAGGAAATCCCTTTAGAGAGAAAGCTGAGGGTGGGAGGAGAGATAATCATACCTACTATAATGGGAATTCCTGCTCCTTGCTCCTCTAATACATCTATCTTGTAATTATGTTTGTACAGGCTGAAAAAACCTAAGGTAATGATTCCCTTCACTAAGATGAGAAAACCCTTGAGCCAAGAACCTCAATATAATTAAGTCACTGAATTGTCTGTATCTTTCTATTCTCAGTATTCTCTACTTTTTGTTATATCTCAATATAGCAGTTTCTCCCTTCTAGGGAATATTGGTACCTAGTACTTGAAATCAGGAGATTTTATACATACATTTATATGTATGTCTATGGGTGTGTGACAGCCTATCTTAGTGGGCAGTCTTGCACTATCCTTGAACCTTGAAGTTTGTATGTCAAGTACTGACTAAGGACTTAAAGAGTGCCAGGCATTGTGCTAATTTCTGGGAAAAAGAAAGAAAGGAAAAAAACATGGATCCTGTACATATTCTCATGAAATAAGATGCAACCAACTACTTTCATACAAGTAGAAATGGTGGATCATCTTAGAGAGAAGGCAGTGGGGAGGAGAGAGGATAGAATAGAAAAGTTGTCTTTCAAAAG
Organism: Myrmecobius fasciatus; assembly: GCA_023553655.1. Classification (NCBI taxonomy): domain Eukaryota; kingdom Metazoa; phylum Chordata; class Mammalia; order Dasyuromorphia; family Myrmecobiidae; genus Myrmecobius; species Myrmecobius fasciatus. The sequence continues at coordinate 35,656 of JAJPUD010004058.1, forward strand.
ATAGGATTTGAACTGAGGAAGGAAGAATTTGAGCTGAAGGAAACAGAGGTAAGCAAAGAACATTTTAACCATGGAGGAAAGGTGTCTATTTGAGAGTCCAAACAATAAGAAGCTTTAAATAAGGATTTCTCTAAGATAGATCACCTTGGTTTCTCAGATTCTTCTACAACAATTAAAAGGTTACGTCCCCCATAGTTCCAAGAAGAATAGATTTATCTGACTAGCAATGTAACATTACAACAAAGCAGACTGAGAGACCTTTACTTGACAAACATTTATTAATGCTATATTCTAGGCATATATACAAAAATGAGACATTCTAACTAACCCCTCAAGGAGCTTGTCTTCTGATTTACAAAAAGTCTTCAGAGATCAACTAATCTAAATTCATTTTGCAGTTATGAAAATTGAGTCCAAAGAGGGGAAGAAATTTTTTTCAAGGAACTAGAGGATGCTATCTTTCTAGATTGCAAGGACGGTGTGCCTTTGCCTTCACCAAGCTGCCTCTATATGGAGATTTTTCTCTCCTATCCATATTCCAAGTGAAATTTCTGGTGCAAAAGTCTATCCATCTAGATGTTGCCTATGCCAATAAGAGGTTGATGTAATTTATGGTCCCATTTCGAGTATATGTCTGAGGTAAAATATGAACCCAAATTTTCTTGGGCTTGAAGAGTACTGCAAGACTGCCTATTAAGATAGGCTGTCACACACATACATATAAATACATATATATTTATAATATATATTAATATTTTATATTAATGTTATAATGTAATATTAATTTTATTAAACCATACCCTATTATTAGATAATAAACAAATTTCATATATTGAACATAAATTTATGCACGCATATGTTCTCCATTTATAGTGCTTCCCTCCTTTCTTCACTTAGGTTGGAATAAGCTGTAGTCATGTCTTAATCAGGCCAGAGAATTATCTATGACTCCTCAGCTATCAAACAAGGTGGGGAGAAAGGCCATGGGGTGTGGGGAACAGGGCAGAGAGAAAGAAATGAGGGGGAAAGAGAGTCCATAGAACCAGCAAGAAGTGAAGTGGGCCAAAAATTAGGAAGCCCAAAAGAGGAAATCCCTTACAACTTAAAAAGATCTCCATTGTTTTATTTTGTTTTCCCCCTCTATATTCTGTTGTAGATGTAGATGATAAATCCTTATTACATCAAGATCATTTCTTATTTTATAAGCCCCTACTAAAATTCCACCTCCTTCTCCAATCCTTCTTAAGTCCAGGGCCTTCCCTCTGTTAGTTATTTTCTATTTCGTCAGCATATAGTTTGTTTTGCATATATTTGTTTAAATGTTGTCTCTTCCATTAAGCAGCAGACTCTGTGAGGGCCGGGATTGTCTTTTGCCTCTTTTTTGCATCCCCAGGGTTTAGCATAGTACTTGACACATAGCAGGAGCTTAATAACTTTTTATTGAATGAATGAAGGAATAAATATTATATAATTCTTTGTTCCAGCTGATGGAGCTACCTTCAAAGCTGGGGACTGAGGGACAGTTTCAAGTCTGAGTCTAGACATTCTGTGTCACCTGAGCTGAGCAGAATCTCAGCAGAAGGGTAGAAAGTTCAGATTTCTTCCCATCACCCTTCCTTAAAAAGAAAGAGGAGCATGACCAATAAAAGGAATTTGTTTTGCTGATATATATCGAGGCATATATAAAATATATAGTGATATGATAATAAATATCTGTAAAATGTCTTGTTTTTCTTGATTTATTAGTAGGTATGGGATAGGAAGGCAAGTGTGAGAAAATATAAACCTGAAAATAAAACAAATTTTTTAAATGAAATTCACACACACATAAACACATGAAGATAAAAAGGAAATTCTATCCTTAGGGTGGGCTGGGCCTAGGGTAAGGAGAAACAAAGTCCCTGAAGGATTTTCAAAGAGCAAAATATGGATCTAATGCTCTTCCACTTCTGTTTTCTTAATTTCATCCAGAGCACCAGTGAGTGCCTCAAAATGATTCTACTCCAACTACATTCTCCCTCTTCATCTCTTGCCCAGTACAGTTGTTTCTGTCCTCCCCCTCGGTCCAATTAAAAGCACAAAGTTGAGATGTAAAGTGTCCCTATTTCTAAGGAGAACATGCTAGCAAACTAATCCCCACAGACACTCCTGTTTATTCTCAGTCCCATGGGAAGACTAGAGCCAGTGCTGCTGAGTGGATCAGGAAAACCAGAGGAAAAGGATAAAGAAAAGGAGAAGGAAGAGCAGGATCATATAAAAAGAAGTCAGTCAGTCAAGAGGGACTCAAAGCTGAAACTGACATACCTAGACCTAGGCCTACCTAGTATCCTAGAGAAAGAGAGAATGAGAGAGAGAGAGAGAGAGAGAGAGAGAGAGAGAGAGAGAGAGAGAG
>JAJPUD010004058.1:47469-141636 GCA_023553655.1 Myrmecobius fasciatus
ACACACACACACACACACACACACACACACACACACACACACACACAAGAAATCTTGTGGCCGCAAGGACCTGGCCGGCAGCGAATATCCCTTCCAGACGGCATCCTGTCTTTGTTCCCCTTTCTGTTCCCGTTTATTTGAACACCTACCACTCCCCTTCAACCACCTAACTAGTTCCTATGAAACACTCGGATAATGTATTATTTTTCACCTTCCTAGCGAAATCCCACAAGGCAAAAGGACTTATCCACCAGACACTGAGAAGGAAGCGACTTTAGAGATTGAACTGTAGTTGTCCAGAAATCTCTGTTTCTCCTCTGTACTGCGGCTGCTCTCCCAGTTATCAGACGCTCAGTCCTTTCCTCAGACTATCCATCCTCTAGAGGACAGAAAGAGGTGGAGCTGTTGAGAAACCGCTTTTCCTTGACCTTTGAAGTATTTTCACTTAGTTAAGAAAGGGAAGGGAGTGGGAGGTTGAGTTGGTGGGGGAAACGCCTGACTCTTTAATTTCAGATTACTTTGCTTTGAGCTTCGCTCTAGGCCTTTGTCACCCCCTGGAAGTAATGACCCCCGCTGTCCGTGCTGGCTGAGAGTAAAGAAGAGAGAAAAAGCCTTCCTTCAAGTTCCAGTTTCCGATTGGCTGCCTGGAAAATTATCCTGATTCGCGTTCCACCCTATTGAGTTGCGTGAAGGTCTCTAACCGTTAAGAAGATCTACTCACAGTCACATATCAGAAGAATTCGTGCAACACCAGCAATAAATACTTCGGCCTGAATTTCCTGAAAATTTACTTAATGATACGATCCGAAGGCGTCAAATAGCTTTCTGGCTTTATGAACAGCTATTTAAGCTATAAAAACCCAGAGTTTATTTCGGTCATGTTTGTACAAAATTTCTAAATATTGAGACTGATAATTTAGTCGGAACTATATAGAGAAGACATTTCTCATTTCCCTCTCCCGCTCCTTAATCAGCTGAGACAGGCGGTGTAAACTCAATCAGAAAAAAAAATGGATTTTTAAACATGTTTATGAGAATGATAATTTAATCCACCCCACTGAAGTGAGAACTATCCCTTCGTTTTATTAGCGGAGAGATAAGTCATGCAGCTTCATCCTCAAATAAAACCGTTATTTTAAAATAATATCCCTGAATAACTCTGGCTGTGAAGATCATTTTTAGTATAAATTCTGTGGTAGGAAAAACTGTTTGAAATAGGTGTATTAAGGTATAAAGTGAAAAAAGGAATGAATAAATAGGAGCATGGATTATTGGGGGGGCAAAGATGGCAGGTTGCAGAATATCTGTCATAGAGAAAGATGACCTAGGTCGTTTTTCCCTTGGCTGGCAAAGTCCCTATTAATTTGGTTCTTCTGACTCTAGGATTGATTCTCTATCCATTAAGCCATCTAACTGTCCAAAATTTTTTAAACATTGGGCATTATGAGTTTGGGACAGAGTTTTACACCTCACCGTCTCCTTCGACTACTTTTAAATAATCTCGGCAGATCCTTTCCTGAGTGCTCCGATAGAACAGGGAAGCAAAGGCCCAAATCTCTAGCCTTGGGCTCCCAAATTCTCAGTCACTTACTTTTGAAGCAACAGGAACAGAAATCAGTAAACAATCTACTCTCTGTCCCCAACACCAGCCCCTTCCCCATCTAACTACTCCACGAACTCCCTTCTATCAATGGATTCGGCTGTCTACCCCCCAAGAATCCAGGGCCCGGTATCAGAATAAGTTAAAAAAATAAAAAAATAAAAAAAGAATGAGGAGGAAATCTCAGTTCCACTAGGCGACCATAACTGCAGGAAGTGTACAGTTCAAAGCCCGAAAGGGGAGTACAAATGTCTTCCTAAATGTGTAGCAGCCTAGTGAACTCTCCCACATCTTCTATCTTCCATGGAATATTTGGAAGAAAAAAGTAAATAGCTATAGGTAAGCAGCAACCCTGGGCTCAGGTTGTGAGGAGCCTCAAGTCTGGGAGGGATTTGGATGAGTAGTGGGTTCTCCCCAGTTAGCTGGGTAGAAGTATATTCACTTGGGGCACTTTGCTCGATTGACTATTAGAAATAACCCACACATTGAGGGATGTGTATGTGCAAAGGGGGAAGCTGTATATGTAAATATGATGTTCATTAAGCCACTGTTCTGAACATCCCTCCCCCCACCCACCTTATCCCCTTCCTTTTTCGATATCCCTGATGGATAAAGTTACTCAGAACACTGGAACAGCTTTCCTTGAAATTTTAGTGATATTTCCTCCTGGGTGCCATATACTAAACTGGAACATAACTGGACTAGGGGTTTCTGATTCCATTTCTGGAGACTCTGGCTCAGGAAGAAGGGCCCCAACAATTCCCAGTTCTTTCTGGAAGTTCCTCTCCAATGAAGAGAGAAGTTAATTTCATCTAGTTTGGAGTGGAGGAGCAGGGAGAGAAGATTGGGGTAAAGCTAGTGGAGAGAATATAGTGTCTTGGGTTCACTCATTGCTTTAGAAATCTGACTTTGATACTTATTACAAAGTATGTGCCCTGGGGAAATGTCACTTAACTTTTAGGAAATGGTTTCTTCATTTGTAAAATAAGATAAGGCTGTTTATAAAGTTGCTACAAACTCTTGGCAGTATGAAAAGTAATGAGTTATCCAAGATCAGGTATATGTGATCCAAGTAGAAGAACAATTTCATTTTGTCACAGCCTTAACAGACAACGCAAAGTTTTATCTGTTTATATACAGACACACTTAAATACACCAGAGTGATCAAGGTGCAATTTCAATACTCTTTTTTAAAAAGGGAATATTTTAGAGTTTTCTTATTGTGGTCCCCTGTGCTTTAAGTTTTAGGCAACCACCTATCCTGAGAACTTGCTCTAGAGGAGGCTTCCATAGTACAGTCCCAATAGATTTGGGAGAAGAAAAAAAGAGAGAGAGAGAGGAAAAAAGAACTCACAGGAGGAAGGATAAAAGAGAGGAAGAGAGAGAAGGAATGTGAGAGAAAAAAAGAAGTATCCCAATGGGGGGAGATGGTAGAAAAGTTCGAATTGAACAAGGTAGGTTTTTTTTTCTTTCTTTAGTTACTTTGGAAAATTGTCTCAATTCTCTCTATTCTGTTTTGTGGCCAAGAATACACCAGTGGTGGAGAGTGTGGAAGCAATTAACCAAATCCTTTGGTCCAAATGCACATTTAACATTTTGTTTGTAATGGTCTGGACATTTCCGATGAAAGATGTCTGTTGGGGGAGGAGGCAGAGAATAAGGCAGGATTTATCAAGCTGGTAAATCCTTTATTGAATTGAATCCAATCAATTCAATCTACTTAATTCATCATTCTTCAGGGCTAAAGCATCTCACACCTTAGTAGGATGTGGACTTCTTCCTGGGTGTTTCTCCAAGATAGTGGCTAAGGTTAGGAGTGGAAACTTTGAGAACCATCCTATTAGCCTCCCTGAGTAGAAGTGGAACGACGAGGCCTGGAATTTGACCTTCATGCTCCACCCTAACCCCACCCCACACCTATGGGAAGCTTCCTCCCTACTAGGCATAGTTGAATTTCTTTCGACCTTTTTCTCAACAATCCCAGCCTGGAGTGAGAAGGGAGTTCTTCCACTTCTTATTCCAGGGAGTTCAGAAAGAGACAGAAAAAGAACCCAGGAGTTCCAGCTGCAGACAGAACAAGCTTATTCCTCACACTCATAAAAACAGACTATTCCAGACAACAGTGAGAACTGCCTGTCCTCATTAGCCATCAAGGACCTAACAGCTTTAGTCCCTCTTCTCTTTGTTAGCTCCCCACTCCCACCGCCGGCCCCTGCTACCAGATGCATAGACGAACTGCAGGTCTCAATATTACCCACCAATACTATGAACCAGATTGGGTTTAACTATGGAATAGATAACCAGAAGTTTTAGCTGAGTAGAAATAAGTACCCCCTAAAAGCTGTATATAAACCTGGCCCTAATCTCCCAACAATGGCTTTCCTGGAGGACTCCTCTCACCACCAAGCCCACCTCCCCATTCTGAGACTGAGAGCAGGGGCCAAAAGATCAATAATCCAATCATCACGTTCAAGATTTCAGTTACAGGGGCATTTTCGGCAGCACCAATACAAGGACAGATTTTTAATATTTTAATTTTTTAAAAAATAGATCCTAAAACCAGGCTCCCCATCCCGACTCTAATCCCATCTCTTCCTATCGGGGAATTCTTCAATTTCTAAAATATTTGTAGGGAGTCTCAATTTGTAGGAGAGTTCGACTCTCGGATTGACACGGCGAAACATTTTCAAAACACCTCAAAGCTGCTTCCAAACCATGTCTACAAAGGCAAAACGAATTAAAAGGAGGAAGTTACTCTTAGAGTCACTTCCGAATTTGCTGCGGAGGAAAAAAGGAGCAATTGATCTCGGAAGTAATAACAATAATACGCGTTTGTCTCGAGCTTCAAGATTTATAAAGTGCTTCCTCGAAATGGTCTACAAGGGTCGCATTCTCTGGAGAAATATTCTCTGTCCATGTTTATCCAGTGTAGCCTAATTCAACTTAGTGGCCCGGGTCCAGGGGTTCGGGGAGAGTGCAAGGGGGGAAGTTCCCCACAATACAAAGAAATTAACGATGTTTGGCTGTCTCGGATCCGCCGGCTGGGATGCTAGAAGCCCGGCCAGCTTCTTATCAGCAGATGTGGGAGTCAACTTGGGACTTGAAAGACATTTGCTTTCCTAGAGGATCCCAGACAAGGCCCCGGGCTCCGTGAGAGGCGCAGGTGCGCGGTCTGACTAGGGAACAGTTGATTTATAAGGTCAGAGGTGGCGGGTTTCACCAGTCTGACCTCGCCACACCCCCACCCACCTGCCTGGGTTGCATACTGGGTCAGCTCCGGCTTCGAGGAAGAGAGACTCAGAAGCCACCCACCTCCACTCTGAGAAGAGGGGTCGTCAAAGGGCCTCCTGGTAAAAGATTAAACCCTCAGGAAGTGCGGAGAGCGGCTGCGACGCCACAGAGAGTCAACTTCAGAGTTATTCCCTGAGAAAGACTATCTGGAACAAGGGATTCAAGGCCAGGCCAGTAAGGAGTTGTCTCTCCTCTAGATTTGATCCAATCCATAAAATTTGCCCTAATCTGATTCCCATCCCTAGGCCATCTCTCCCAACGAGAAACTTTCACTCTCTGCCTGGGACTCTCGCATCCTATTCCCTCGGGGGAATGAAAGAGTCTACCTCGTCCGATTCTGGAGCGGTAGGTACATCATAAAGCGGACTGAATATACTTCCAAAAGCGAAATGAACATTGGAGGGTGATGGTAGGTAGCCTTTCCGGATTCAATCTAGCCATCCCCAAATTGAGTCGAGCCATCATATTACCCTGAGCAGAGTCTCCACCTTTTAACTTAAAACAGCTGTAGAGGGAAAGGTGTTAACCCTATAGATTTGGCGTTCTTCATTGATATTCGAAATTTTCTCCCGAGTTAGTGGACACTAAGGATTCCGGAAACGGTTTTTTTTTTTTTTTGGTGGTTTTGTTTTGTTTTTTTGTTTTTTTGTTTTTTTGTTTTAAAGGGAGATACATGTATCACAAGGTCCTGGAGCTTAGCTTCGAAAAAGCTGTAGTGAAAAAAAAATAAATAAAAATGGAAAGAAAGAAAGAAAGAAAAAGCTGTAGTGGCAGAAGGAGATACAGAGATAATTTATAGCTACTAATTTTGAGTTCACACCAGTTATTTCTTTTGCATGGTGGGGCCTGTGGATTTGGAGTCTAACTGTTGGATCCTTCTCTCTGCTATTTTCAATTCTATTCCAGAAGTTTCTCCTCTATATTTCTGTTTGTCTTTGTCTCTCTTTTCGCCATTCTTCCCAATTCGATGAATGGGAAGAAGAAAAAAAAGCATAGAGGAAGGGGGGAAAACTTTTTTTCTTGAAAACAAAAAATAACCTATTGTGGAAATTTTAGTGGGGAGTGGAGGAGAAGCAATATGGTCTCCCATGTTTTTTTTCTTTCTAAAACAAATGCATCCTAATGGACAGGATTTCGTTTTCAATTAGATGGAGAAACACGTTAAACGAATTTCAGAAATGGAGGCTACTGAAAAAGCTTGTGTGAACAAAGATGGAGATGGAAGATGATTAATTCTGCACGGACACTATGGATCTGCGTCAAGTTCCGAACTGCTTCGAAGGGAAGACGTCTTATAATAATAAAACGCTTTAGATCTGGGGAAGATAAGAGACTACAGGAGTTTTGGAAAAAGAAATCGTTTTCACTTTTCGATTGTGAGAGAGATTATCATAAGGTTTTAAGAAAATAGTTTTGGGTCTACTCGTTATTGTCAATACAAAGATAATGCGGGAGAAAAATATTTTATTTGGAAATCAAGAATAAAAAATTCGGACAGTACTTAATATCTCAGAAGCAGCTCTGCAGGCAGCCACTCTCTTTTGATGATGACTCTTTTTTGGTCGTTCTGAGACTTCTCTGTAGCTTCTGAATCCCTCCCCTTTAGGAACATGCTGCCCCGAACTAAGTGATTCAGTGGCTGGATTTGGAGTCCGGAAGACCTGCACTGGAATCTGACCTCAGACATTTAATATGTGTGTGATCTTGGGAAACCTATTTGATATGTTTTGGCTTTAGAGTTCTTCTATTGTAAAATGAAGGGGTTGGATTCGTTGACCTCTGAGGTTCCCTTCCAGCATTAAATATAGTGTCTGACGGACCGATAGATTTAGCTCTTTTCAGTGACTGAGATGCATATATAAATCCCTTATTGAAGGTATCCCCAATTCTCGGTTCTCTTTGGCCCATAGCCTGCTGCACAGCGGGACACACGAGACTCGATTTTCCAACCAGGCCGGCTCTAAGACGCGAGTTGATAGGTCATCTAGGCCCCGGAAGCCGGGCATCTCCCATGACCCAGATTTTTTCTTGTGGATGAACGGCGCTACAGACAAGACTAGTGGCCTGCGGCCTCAGCAATCCTCTTGCAGAAAGGACAAGCAGCCTCAATGCCCTTATTCTATGCTTCTAGTCCTTTGGAAGCAAATTTAATCTGGAGATCAGCAGTGTCCTGGTATCTGGAATATGTGGGCAGTCGCCGAGTCCCTCTCCAATGCTCTGACATAGCAAGTTCCAAGCTTGCAACAATTGATGGTCAGGAAAGGAGTGGGAGATTGGAGGATGAGAAGAAATGAGGTGGAGAAGGTTGGACTGAACTGGATATATAGAAAAAAGCGACGTAATGGGATTTGTGGAGAGACACTAAGACAGTTTGCGTGAATTGCTAAACATTTTCTTGGGTTTCCTCATAGCCTCGCTCCCACTCCATTTTCGTAGAAGTGGAAATATAATAGGCAAAAAGAGCGAGCTAATTCTCCGCCCACCCGCTTCACAGTTCGGGTTGATCACTCAGTGCCGGGCTGCCCCGAGGAACAAAAAGCCTTCTTTCCACTGGCAGTCTTTCCAAGGGTTTTGTCTCATTCTGTATCCGTCTGTAGCACTTCGCGGGGGGAGTTCAGTAAGCCTTCCACATCATCCCAGCTCCCCACCGTCCCCGCCCCTGTTCCTGTCCGGTCCCAGGCAGTTGGACCCTTCCTCTACCCTGAGCTAGGAACGGAACAAAGGAAGCTCCCTCTTTATTTATCTGATGGGTTGCTGCCAGCCGCGCAGGTAAATCAACTTGAGCGTTAAGTGCAAATCACTGAGAGGAGAAAGCATGAATCGGATTGCGATCTGGCGGTTGCTGAAAGGCAGGCCGTTGGCTTTAGAAGAAGCTCCTGACTTTAGTGTTTAAACTATGAGGGGAAAGCAACATTTCAAAATTTTGTGACACCGTTTCATAACTACACCAGAAAGGGTGAGCTTCGACTCGCTTCTCGGTCCTGCCACCCGCAGTTGCCTGTCTGTTAGCTGCTCCAGTCAGTCCATCCATCACAGGGTAGAATCTGGCCGGGGATTCTCTAACTCAGGGATTCCCATCCCCCACCCCCACCCCCAACCCCGCCGCATTTCCAGGAAGACTAGATTAGGCTGCTCACTCTGACCCTATAAAGTGTCTGAAGTGTTCACAAAGAGGAAGTAAAGAAAAGCACTGAGAATTAACTTAATCCGTTGATTTAATGTATTCCATATTCGGCAGTTCTCACTTTCCTGTAGCTTTTCTTCTATGCCATTTAAAAAAAATGTTTTCCTCAAAAGATTGTTTTGGCCTGCTCTATTTCAAATGAATGTTTACAAGAAAGGGGGGAAGAAAACAAGAAATTGGGTTATTGTTTTGGTAGGTTCATTGAATAATAATAATAATAAAAGGTTAAAACTGTCTACACAATGTGATCTATATGTCTCCCCTGGAGAAATCAAGGATGCTTAATCCGAGATCTCGGAAATGGCTTTGTAGAAAAAGAAAATAATTTGTTAATTAATATAATTGGTTTCTTTTGTCATTCAACTACTTTTATTATTATTATTATTTGCTGAGGCAATGGGGTTAAGTGATTTGCCCAGGGTCACACAGCTAGGAAGAGTTAAGTGGTTGAAGCTAGATTTGAACTCAGGTCCTCCTGACTTCAGGGCTGGGGCTCTATCCACTGGGCCACCTAGCTGCCCCTTAACTATTTTATTTCATGAAACATTATTCCGTGAAGCAATACATAGGTTTCAATAGACTGCTGAAGGGCTCCATAATATCCAAGAGATTAAGAACCTTTGCCCCAAACGGATATGCAACCCTCATATGGAGGGAGGAAATTAATGCATAAAATATAGTCTCTTAGAAGTTATAATGTATATGCTCTAATAGGAACATAGACCCCCAGAGGTCCTGGGAGACACCCAATCATCTCTCCTCTAGTCAAAGAATTAATTTGAGACTCAGTCCACCACACAAATACCTACAAAATGAAGTGCAGATTTGAAGTCAAGATCAAGACTATTAAGTTTGTTGTTTTTAAGCAGCAAACACTTGGTTAAATATCTCAAATACAGGTTATTTAAAATGCCTTTCCAATTTTCTATTTTGTGGGTGTAGAATAACAAAATAGATTGTTAAAAATTCCCAATTTTTGCCAAATAAGACCTCCTTTTGGGCACCTCTCCCCCCATAGAATGGAAGGAAAAAGCCTGTTTTAGGGTAGATTAGTTTTTGTGGGAGGCTTGCCTGGGAAAGAACTACAGAAATAGTTTTGGAATAGAGATAGGTTGGGGGGGGTAGAATTGGGGTGGAGGCTGAGAAAAAGGATTACTCTGCCTGTTAGGGGCACAGGAATGGGGGGGATGTAAAAATATATGTGATATATAAAGTCTTCAGCCAAAGCTATTCCAGAGATTGGGGACCAAAATAGAAAATGACCTAGGAAGGTCATCTATCCACCCAACTTCCTAACAGTGTCAAGTCACCTGTGCTGAGCTGGTTCTTCAGCTCAATCTGTGCCCACTTCAAGAGGGGTGGGGAGAGATGTGGGTGTCTCTTGCAGCAAATCCAGAACTACCCTTGTTTGTCTTGGCAAGATTGCAAGTGTTCTGCAGTAGTTGCCAACAGGATTTTTGTGTTTGCTCTCCTGCCTGGCATGGCTGCTGAGGCAGCTGGCATTCTGCTTCATTTTATCCCTCCTGGCCAATCCCCTGCTTGCCTCCCTACCCCAGGAGGTACTCTGAGCCAATGGGATGAGTCTTTGGTGCCCTGGATCCTGGTAATTCCTCTTTTTAAATCTGGGTTGGTTTCCTTTTCTTTGGCCTCCTAGAGACAGCCTTAGGCTTGGAAACTCTCACCCCACTAATAGAAAAAAGTAGGAATCAAGGGGACCAACATTACCAGATCTCAAATTATACTATAAAATAGTCATAATAAAAAAAAATTAGTTGACCAATAGAAGAGTTGAAACTATGAGGAAACTCAGAAGAAACTATTGGACATAATTAAGATTCAGTAAACTCAAAGTCATGGACTTGAACAAGGACAAGGACAAGGACGAGAGACATGATCTCTGTGAGAGAAAAACCATTGAGAAAACTGGAAATCAGTTTAGCAGAAGTTAGATACAGACAAATGGATATATGACCTAAATGTAAAAAGTCATATCACTAAAAAATTGTTAAAAGGAGAAAATTTACTTTTATACCATTTTGATTAGGAAAATGAAATGATAATAAAAACTAACAGAAATTTTTAAATAATATTTTATATTTTCCTAATTGAATGTAAAAATTTTTTTTAACATCCTTTTTAAAAAAAATCTTGAGTTCCAAATTCTCTTTTTCCTTTCTCTCCTTATCCCCTCCCTAAGATGGTAAGCAATTTTATACATATATACAAGCGCAATCATGTAAAACATATTTCCATATTAGTCATGGTGTAAAAGAGAAACACACACAATCCACCATAACACCCCCACACACAAACACACACACACACACAAAAAAGTAAAAAGTAATTTACTTTGATTTGCCTTTAGACTCCATTAGTTCTTTCTCTGGGGGTGTATATAATTTTTCATCATGAGTTCTTTGGGATTGCCTTGGATCATTGTATTGCTGTAAATAGCTAAGTCATTCTCAACTGATCGTCATACAATAATGCTGCTACTTTGTACAATGTTCTCCTAGGTCTACTTGCTTTACTCTGCATCAATTGATGTGTTTCCAGATTTTTCTGGTCATCCTAATCAGCATTTCTTATAGCACAATAATATTCCATTATAATTATATAACACAACTTTTTCAGTCATTCCTCAGTTGATGGATGTTCCCTATAATTCCAGTTTGTTGCTACCATAAAAAGAGGTACTATAACTATTTTTGCACAAATGGGTTCTTTTCTCTTTAAAGTGGAAATTTTAATTATATAAAGTTTAAAAGCTTTTGCATGACCAAAATCAGTGCAACTAGAATTAGAAAAGAAAGTTAATTGAAAACATTTTGCAACAAATACATTTGATAAAAGTCTATAAGCAAGATATGTAATAACTGATAGAAATTTATAGAGCCATTCCTCAAAGAAGTGGTCAAATGATGTGAACAGTTTTCAAAAAAGAAAATGAAAGCTCTCAACTGCTATTAAAAAAAGGTTAAAAATTACTTAAAAAAATAAGAAAAATTAAAATTAAAATCACTCTGAGGGATCACCTCATTCCTGTCAGATTTGTCAGTATGACAACAACAATGACAAATGATAGAAAATATATTCTTGTGAGTTGGTCCAATCATTTTCAAAAAGAATTTGGAATCACACAAAAGTTATCATTGTGCTATATACTCTTTAATCAATAAAACCACTACTAGACAGGTACAAGAAAAAATATGTGTGTGTGTACTATATATATATATATATATATGTATGTATGTATACATACAAACACATCCCTTTTTATAATAAGAAAGATTTTGAAGGAAAGTGAGTGTTTGGGGAAAGGTTGAATAAAAAGTGGTGTATGAAAATATTAAAAAATTATTGCACAGGGGAAAACAGTATATATGAAGAATTAGGAGTAACTTGAAAAAAATTGAAAGAGAATGAAGTTGAACTAAGAGAACAATTTAAGTGATAAATGCCATAGTGTAAGAGGTGGGGGAACCATTGAATTCAGATTTCAGAAAGCTCATTAATGCAATAACCACTCATAACTTCAGAGGATTTAAACTTGCATTAGTTCTCTCAACAAAGAGGTGATGGACAGCAGGTACAGAATAAGGCATATATGCTCAGCTATGATTTACTTTATGTGACTATACTGATAATTTGTTACCAAAAAGGATTCTATGGGAGGGGGAGGAATCATTTGGGAGAGACATTTTTGAAAGCAATTTTATTTTAAACAAAGGAAACTGTTTCCAAGAATAAGAAAATGAGGAGAAATAGAGAGGGACTCTAAAACTGTTTCACTTCAAAAGGGACATTCCAAGGAAGTATTGGCCCAGGGATTGAAAGAAACCAGACAGGAAACCAAGGAAAGGTATTAAACTGAAGTATCAAACAAATTATGCCATGTGCCTGAGATTTGTAAAGCTTAGTTTTTCCATCCAATAATTCATATCTATAACAAGCACATACCAGGATCATAAGGCAAACCCAAATCAAGTGACATTGTATAAGAGTTGTATACTTCTTTTTGCTGTCAGCTGTCTCCAAATTTGTCAACCTAGGCAAGAATCCCAGAGGACCCACCTTAGTTTTGGCTTTGCCATACCTTTTTCTTCAAGCTTTTAGAATAATGGGGAAAGGGGAAGGGGAGAGATTGAGGCATGGACATTGATTTCTGAAAGCCCTTTGGCATATTGGGAGATTAACTGAAGAAGAGTATGTTTAGCAGAGAGTCACGTAAAATATTGGCTGCCCACTGGTTTTGTAGGAGCAGGAATGCATTTATCTAGGAATCCACATCCTACTCTCCAACCACTGCTCCCTGGGTTGTACTTCCTTTCAACTACTTCTCTAACGATTTCCTGGTGGTTTTTTTTTTTTTCCTATGGGTGTGCAAACACACACTGTAGGTGCTGGGAAAACACTGAATAACCATCATATGACATATTGCCTTATTGGCGTTCTCGAGACACCAGTTAATAGCATAGAGTCATGACTGAAGAATGCAAAATAATTGAACATCATGCTTAGTAAATTACAGCATTGCCCTACCTCACAATTTTCAAACGTTCTTTATTGCTTTAACTGATTTTCCTCCTAAAAATGGCTGATTAAAATAGAGCCATTGTACCAGCCAGTGAGGCAAGGCTGCTATGAAAAAAATTTGCTATGAACAATTACCTATGCCTCCTTTAAAATCATTTAGCATTTCAAAAGCAGAAGAAAAAGTGTGAGACTAATAAATTAAATACTGCTTAGGTTAGATTTCAAGAAGATCTTCTTGCAGAATAATTGACCATTCCTTCACCCTATTTCCACTGATATAAGTATTTTGATTTCTTGCACCTGAAAAGAACTATAATCAGAGCATAGTGATCAGGGTCTTGTCCCATAGTACAAGATTTGGAGAGAGGGAGAAATTCAAAAAGGACTGACAGCAGGACAGAAAAAGAACTTAGCAGTTAGACAACTAGTTGTCAAAAAAGGAAACTATCAAATGGCTGATGATATGAGTTCCTCTCCCACACTCCTATACTTATACTCCCTCCTGCATCCTCCTGGACTATATCTGCTCCTCTTTCAGTTAGTGCTTTGACTGTTCCCACATCAACTAAAAGCATTTTTCCTGTAGTTTATCACTGATGTGACTTGTGGTACTTGACCCAGGCACAGAAATTCACAACTTTGTCTCTGGATATGGGTACTCCTTCTAACAATGAAGATTGCAATTTAATTCAACACATTTTTATATTTATTAAATATATTAAATAAATTTCCCTCACTTGATTTTTTAAAATTTAATTATTTATTTATTTATTTTAAATTTTATTTTATTTGCATAACATATGTGTGGGTAATTCTTCAACAATAACCCTTACATAGCTTTCCGTTACAAATTTTCCCCCCAACTTCCCCACCCCTCCCCTAGATGGCAGGATATCCACTACATGTTAATTATGTTAAAATATTGGCAAATCGAATATATGTATACATATTTCCAAACTTATCATTGTTGTGCAAGAAAAATCTTATCTACACAAATGATATATCAGATAAAGGAAACACAATGTAAGCAAACATCAATCAAGGAGTACCTCACTTGATTTTTTAAATAATGTGTAAAGATAGTTTTCAACATTCACTTTTATAAGAATTCAAGTTCTAAATTTTTCTTGCTCCTTCTCTTCCCTCCCCCTTTCCGAAAACAGCAAGTAATTTGGTATAGGTTTTACAGGTTGTACAATCATTCAACACACATTTTAAAATGAAAACTCCCTGCATATAGGGCAGGGAGTGTTAATTTTAAATGCAAAAAAAAAATTAGACAGCTCTGACCTCATGGAGTTTACAGTCATAAAAAAGACAGCACATATATAATAATAATTTAAGGCCTCATTTCTAAAATATATAGAGAATTGACTCAAATATATAAGAATTCAAGCCATTCTCCAATTGACAAATGGTCAAAAGATATGAACAGACAATTTTCAGACGAAGAAATTGAAACTATTTCCGGTCACATGAAAAGGTGCTCCAAGTCACTATTGATCAGAGAAATGCAAATTAAGACAACTCTGAGATACCACTACACACCTGTCAGATTGGCTAAAATGACAGGAAATGATAATGATAGCTGTTGGAGGGGATGTGGGAAAACTGGGACACTGATACATTGTTGGTGGAACTGTGAACGGATCCAACCATTCTGGAGAGCAATTTGGAGCTATGCTCAAAAGGTTATCAAACAGTGCATACCCTTTGACCCAGCAGTGTTTCTACTGGGCCTATATCCCAAAGAGATTTTTAAGGAGGGAAAGGGACCCACATGTGCAAAAATGTTTGTGGCAGCCCTTTTGTAGTGGCAAGAAACTGGAAATTGAAAAGATGCCCATCAATTGGAGAATGGCTGAATAAATTATGGTATATGAATGTTATGGAATACTATTGTTCTGTAAGAAATGACCAACAGGAGGATTTCAGAGAGGATTGGAGAGACTTGCATGAACTGATGCTGAGTGAAATCAGCAGAACCAGGAGAACATTATACACAGCAACAAGACTATACGATGATCAATTTTGATGGACATGGTTCTCTTCAACAATGATGTGATTCAAACCAGTTGTGCTGCGATGAAGATAGTCATATACATCCAGAGAGAGGCCTGTGGGAACTGAGAGTGAACCACAACACAGCATTTTAACGCTTTCTGTGAATATTTCCATGCATTCTGTTTTCCTTCTTAGGTTGTTTTTTTTCTTCTTCTCTTTCTAGATCTGATGTTTCTTGTGCAGTAAGATAACTGTATAGATATGTATACATGTATTGTATTTGTCATATAATTTATCCTATCTAGCATGTATTAGATTACCTGTCATCTAGGGGTGGGGGGCAGGGGGAGGGAAAGGAAAAGCTTTGGAAAAAAAAGTTTTGTTTTTTTTTTGCAAAGGTCAATGTTGAAAAGTCACTCATATGTTTTGCAAATAAAAAGCTTTATTAAAAAATAATAATAATTTAAGAAATAATAAATTGCCTAGACCTTGAAACATGAAGAGGAAAGAAGTCTCCTTAAAGCTTAAACAATATAGTTTTAGGGCAGAAAAGAAAGTTCTTACCTTGAAAATAATTTCAAGAAAGATTAGACAAATTGAAGGACAAATAGATTCATAAATAAATTCTTATAGAAGGAAGCACAATGTCATAGAAAGAACTATCAAATTTAGGATCAGAAGACCTGAGTTAAATCTAGATTTCGGACTGAGTCATTTAGCTATTTCTTTTCCATTCAGAATCTCTACTGCACATTCTCAATGACTGTGGCAAACATCTTTGACAACAATCAAGATTATCAGAGTAACTTTTTCTCTAAAAATTGATTTTGTTATCTTTTGTTTTTACTTCCCCTAGATTTCCCCCCATTTCTTCCTCTCCCTCTCCCAGAGAACCATCCCTTCTTACAGAGTCTTTAAAAAAATAAATAAATAAAATAAAGGACATAGGCAGATTGGCTAAAATGACAGGAAAAGATAATGACGAATGTTGGAGGGGATGTGGGAAGGCTGAGACACTGATGCATTGCTGGTGGAACTGTGAATGGATCCAGCCATTCTGGAGAGCAATTTGGAACTATGCTCCAAAAGTTATCAAACTGTGCATACCGTTTGACCCAGCAGTGTTTCTATTGGGCTTATATCCCAAAGAAATCATAAAGGAAGGAAAGGGACTCACATGTGCAAGAAATGTTTGTGGCAGCCCTTTTTGTAGTGGCTAGAAACTGGAAACTGAATGGCTGCCCATCAATTGGAGAATGGCTGAACAAATTATGGTATATGAATGTTATGGAATATTATTGTTCTGTGAGAAACGACCAACAGGATGATTTCAGAGAGGCCTGGAGAGACTTGCATGAACTGATGCTGAGCAAAATGAGCAGAACCAGGAAATCAATGTACACGGCAACAACAATACTATATGATGATCAATTCTGATAGACATGGCTCTCTTCAACAATAAAATGTTTCAAACCAGTTCCAATTGTTAGTGAAGAAAGCCATATACATCCAGAGAGAGGGATGTGAAATGTGGACCACAACATAACATTTTCATGCTCTCTATCGATGTTTGCTTGCATTGTGTTTCCTTTCTCTGATTTTTCTTTCTTGTAGATATGATTTTTCTTGCACAAAAATGATAAGTGTGGAAATATGTATACATATATTTGATTTGTCAAGTATTTTAACATAATTAACATGTAGTGGATATCCTGCCATCTAGGGGAGGGGTGGAGAATAGGAGGGAAAAATTTGTAACAGAAAGCTTTGTAAGGGTTAATGTTGAAGAATTACCCATACATATGTTTTGCAAATAAAAAGTTTTAATAATAAAAAAATAAAAATAAAAATAAAGGACATAGGGCAGGTAGATGGTGCAGTGGTTAAAGCACTAGCCCTGAAGTCAGGAGGACCTGAATTCAAATCTAACCTTAGATACTTAACACATTCTAGCTGCCTGACCCTGGGCAAGTCACTTAACCCCAATTGCCTCAGGGGAAAAAGGAAGTGGGGGAAAAAAAAGGAAGAGAAAAAAATTAAGCAAAAACTATCCATACTGAGAAAAAATCTGATGTAGTATTCTATATCTCTTAACCCTTCACCCCTGCAAAGGAGCAGAGAGAGATATTTCTTGATATTTCTCATTCTTTGGGGCTAAGATTGTTATTTTTTTAAAAAAGATTGTTATTTATATTTTGGCAACTTTCTAGTTTTTGTATTTCCATTAGTAATCATTGTATACATATTTTTTTCCTGACTTAATTCCTTTTGCATCGGTACACATATAGTCTTTTCATGTTTTCTGTATTCATCATACTTATTTCTTACAACATATATTACATGCATATACCACAATTTATTTACTATATTTACCATTACCACAATTTGCCCTTTCCCAATTGATGGGAATTTACTTTATTTCCAGTTTTTTTTTTTTTTTTTTTTTTTTTTTACTGCTAGATAGCACAGTGCAAATCACTTAACCTTTGCCTCAGTTTCTTCTATTTGAAATTGGAAATAATAAACACCTACTTCAAAGGGTGGTTGTGAAGGTCATATGAGAATATTTGTAAAGAACTCAGCACCATGCTTGGCATAGGTGTTCAATAAATGTTTGTTCCTATGCTATAAAACTGTGTATACCCTTTGATCCAGCAATATCACTGTTAGGGCTATATCCCAGAAAGATCTTAAAAGAAGAAAAAGGATTCGCATGGGCAAAAATATTTGTAGCAGCTCTTTTTGTGCAAAGAATTGGAAATTGAGTGGATGGCCATCAGTTGGGGAATAGCTGAATAAGTTATGGAACATGAATATAACAGAATATTACCGTTCTTTTAAAAACGATGAGTAGGCTGATTTCAAAAAAGCCTAGAAACACTTACATGAACTGATGCTGAGTGAAGTGAGCAGAACCAGGAGAACACTGTACACAGTAACAGCAAGATGATGTGATGTTCAATCAGGACAGACTTAGCTCTTCTCAACAAATCGGTGATCAAAGACAATTCCAATAGATTTGGGATGAAAAATGCCATCTGCATCCAGAAAAAAGAATTATGGAGAGTGAATGTAGATCACAACATAGTATTTTCATCATTTTTCTTTGTTTCCTTGATTTTTGGGGGGGGATCCCCGGAGCCTTTAACGGAAAATATTACCATACTGATTTAAATGCTTATTAGTAGTTTATAAAAAAAAAAACAAACAAACAAACAAAAAGAAAAAACCAAGCACAGATCTTGTATTTTCTTCACCTTTTGGTCAATAATATAATTGAAAAGATAGTGCCTGTTGTAGAATACCTCTTATTCACATCTTATGTTTTCATCAAGGATGCCCTTAATTCATGTGTAAATCATTCTCATGAAGATTTTGTAGAGAGGAAAAGTTTTTGACAAATTCTCAACCATTTTTTAGTAATATAATAATAGAAATAGAATCTGTGATTTCTCTCCTAATTTATCCCCAACTTATCCCTATCTTTCTTCCTTTTTTCACAATGCAATCAAAGTTCTGTCACCTCCAGCAGGGACCTTTTTATCCCTGCACTAAATCTGATCCAGCTGCTCTTCTTATATTTTCTTTCATGTCATTTCTACTTTCTTATGCAATGTATCAGGGACTATAATGTTATAAAACTAATTCATTTGTTTCACTGTCTTTAAGCATGAGGAATTTTAGTCTGGCAGGGAAATTAATGTTGGATTAGTGGGGGAGAGATTGATAAAAGAAAAAACAGGAAGACCCATTTTAGTTGATTTCGAAGGGGGCTTGTCCTATTTGGCTAATTGTACTTCTAAACAGTAGTGAGAATGGAAAGGAAGAGAAGACAAAGATATATTGCAGAGATGACATTAACAGAACTTGGTACCTGATTGAATATGTAAAATGGGAGAGGAGGAGAAAAATAAATGTAACAATTTTTCTAACAGAAAAACTATCAACAATTGTAGTAACAGCAACAATTTTAGAAGATACTTTTTATCTATTAAACATCTCAAAAAAGCAATTTATTTTTCTCTCATTGGCAATATGGCTTCCACCTTCAACATTCAATTGAAATTTTCTTCAAAATTAATAATTTTTTAATTGCCATATCAAATGACTTCTTCTCAGTCCTTATCCTTGATCTTTCTGCAGCATGGTCAAGGTGTTTTGAGCACTGTTGAGCACTTTTTCAACACATTGTTGAGCACTTTTCTTCTGCATACTTTCTCCTCTCCAGGTTCTCATGACATTACTCTTAGTCTTATTTGACCATTCTTTCTCAGTTGCTTTTGCTGGATTATTCAACCTACTAACTTTGGGTGGCCTCCAAGGCTCTGTGCTGGGCCCTCTTTTAATTTTTCCCTAGATTCTCTCTTAGTGATCTTATTGGTTCTTCTGAGCTCAATTATCATCCAAATGCAAATAATTCCTAGATCTAATTAACCAATTTTGGTGTCTCCTAGTATCATCATCACTTACTGTTTACTGGGTTTTTTGAATTGGATGTCCCGAAGATGTCCCAAACTCAAGTAGTCCTAAACAGAACTCATATTTCTCCCCAAATTTATTCTTGATCCCAACTTATTTTCAAGGGTGCTGCCATTCTTTTCTTGTCACCCAAGTTCTCAACTCCTAAGTTCTCAACTTTAGTGTAATCCTCAAGTCCTTAGTCTCAATCATCAATCATATAAGCAATCAGTTTATCAAATCATTTCTTTCTCCACAAAATTTTCAGCTACACTCCCTTCTCCCATTCACATCTCAGGCCCTCATTATCTCTTTGAACTATTACAATGACTCCTTAATCAGCCACTTTGAATCAAAATTTCCCCCACTGCAATCCATCCTCCACCCAGCTGCCATTTTGAATTTCCCAAAGCATAATTTAACCAAGTAACCCCATAGCCTACTCAAACTCTAGTGGCTTCCAATTGCCTCTAAGATCAAGGGTAAACTCTTCTGTTTTGCATTTGAAGTTCGTGTGCCCTTTTTCTTTTTAGTCTTTTTTTTTCACATTAATGCATCATATGGTTCATCCAGTGTGTCCTACTCGCTATTTATTCTTTGAGCATCCTGCTCTATTTCTCATGTCTATGTCTTTGTATTGTCTGTCTCCCATTCCTGAAAGATTCTCCCTCCTCTCCTGCAATCTTAGAAACCCTTATTTCAAATCTCAAAATCATCTTTTGCAGAATTTCTAGAAAAACTAGGATTCCTCCGGCTATAGTAAGTACATTTCTTCCATGGGTTCTAGGTCTAGATCTAGGTCAATTCTCCTGAACTGCTCTCATAAAGGAGACACTGAAGGGCCTATTCAACTCTGTTATTTGAATTGTAAATTGCCCATGGATAACCTCCATCTTAAATCATTCTAGTGAATATCTGTATCTATATCAGGAGAAAATAGAAGTCTCACAGAGAGGAATGATGATTTGATTCCAACATGTGTATTCCAAAATTAAATACAAATTATTTAAGGATAATTTTATTTTTATTATTCATGCTTATTTGTTTTCATGAAAAATTAAGGAATTAGGTAGGTGGTCTATGGATTTCTGTTTTCTTGGCTCATCTCAACTGAGATGTGGATGGATTTCCACTCAGAAGCCTTAGACAAGTGGTATACTTACCTGATCCAAGTGTGGTCTTCAAAGCATAATTCCCTTCTGCCCCTCTTTCTCCTCTCTGGTATTATAGTGATGGGGGAAGGGAAGCAGTGATTGTGGAATTATGGAACTGGATTCAAGTATTGCCTCCAAATCTTACTATGTGATCTTGAACAAAAACTTCCTTTCCCTTAATTTCCATATATTTTAAGGGATTGGATAGTTTTGGAGTTCCCTTCCAATTATTTATGGTCCTGAGATCTTTATTTCCCCAACCTCCTTTTGCTACAAAGAAAACCTGTAAAAACCTGTTCTCAGATCTTTCAGACTACAGTATAAATTTCAAGTTATTTCAGCAAAAGGAATTTACATATAATTCATTATTAGGATCATCAGCTAAAAGGTTGGAGGTTTGATAAACATCAATCAATGGATGAGTTTGAGAAAGAGGCATTCTACCTTGAAGATGGTCTTTGGAAGCACTCAAGTTTACCTGAAATTAAAAATATCACTTAGTTTCAAAGAACTAAAACCAGCATACATTTAACAAGATGGCAGCAGTATCCCTTAAATCACTGGCAAATTGTTCTGCTTCCCAATTGCAGAACAGGTTTTGTGAAAACAAAATGACTTTTGTGAAAACAAAATGAGTTGTGCAAGAGTACCAGGACAGTAACAGGGATCAGGAATAACGGTTCTAAGTCACATTCCTAAAGCATGATGACTCCTAGAAGTCATCAAAGGAGCAAAAGGGTCCAGTCACTTTTTGAGCACTGAGAATAGAAACCAAGACACTGATCATTAAGACATCAACATTTGCCTTAGAGAGAATGTGGTAAAATGGAAGGTGGGAGTCAAAGATGTTGGGTTCATTTCCATAAATTTTCAAAAGTTTTTTCCAGTCCTAGGTCTCTGGTCCTATTACATCACCTTATGATTCTAGCATCCCAGAGTTAGAACATGGGGAATTGCTGCTCTTGTCACAAATTTGCTTTCCTTTTCTAGGACTATTTTTAAATAAAAACTGCAGTTCCTTCTGGCTCTAAACCATATTTTATAGTTCTAAGATTCTAACCCAGAAATGAATGTGCTGACTTTGTCCAGCTCAAAAGTGGTTCTGTATTTGCTTTCTCCCTTTATTTGGGAAACTGTGCAAGGGATCTTCCACTGTCAACTATGCATTCGGTGGTCTCTTTGGGAAAAAACATAGGATGGGTCTTATAACTCAGTTTTTCTTATGAGTCAATGGCTCTTAAAACCTCTGCAACTTATGTATACCTGTCAATGACAGGAAGACCTTTTTTCTTACCACATCTAAGGGCCCTGTCTCTTTAAGCCCCATCATTCCCAGTATTTAGTACTTAAAAAATTTCCCCCCAGTATTTAAAACTTTTAAAAAAATTTATTGAATATATGACAAGAGCAGGCACAGCAAGATCATTTTTCATAAAACTTAGTTGTTTCATGTCACTGATAGTACCTTCCCTTCTTTCCCTTATTCTTTTCCTCTCCATCCCTCCCCTCAATAAAAGCAGGAGAGGTCTGTAGCAGAAATTTGAGTACCAAATCATTAAGAGAGCTAGTCACTGAGCTTGGTAGAGGGGATAGTTTTTATCTGTATACAATTTCCTATTGTTAAGTCCCTGATTCTGTACCTTTCCTTCAAACAAAAACATAGAACTACCAAGAAATCCCTGGAGAGTGTAATTACTTCTCCAAACCCTTTCTAAGTGGGAAACTGCTGGCACTTGGACAAAAGTTGGGCTGATGGTGGCGTTCAAGGGGCCAGTAGACATTCTTGGCAGCAATGCTGGAGATGTTCCATAGGCAGCAGCTGCAAAGTTGTAGTCCCTGCTCAGTCCAGGAAAGGCATCTCCTCCAGAGAGTTACATTTCTACAGGACCAGCTGGAGCCTGGCCAGACAGCTGTCAGGATGTCAAAAACAGACCCACTGGCTTCAGTGGTATGGTTTTATGCTGTGGGTAGTAGCTACTGAAGGGAGGTATCTACAGTTTCAGATATTTGAAAGAGAAAATAAAGATTTCATTTGATTGTGTACACAGTGTAGGAACCCTAGGAAAAGATATCTTAGGCCTGGGGGAAAGGAAAGAGCACAAGGGCTGGAAAACAGCTGCTGGGATTCTTTCAAAAAAGCATCTATACAACACTAACACAAAAATGAAAAATAGTCCCTTACTCATGAAGAGCTTATAATCTAATTGACTTCCCTTTTCTGCTTGTTGTGTCCATGAATCATATCCTGGTCCCATGGCCATTAGAATTGGAACCTTGCCCCACCCCCCACCCATGCTAAACCTCCAGAGTTTTGGGGTGTTCATCCCAATTTGTTGTGTTCTAAAGACACCGGGAACTACTAGTACATTGATTCCAAGGCAAACCAGTTTGAGTAGAGGGCATATTTCCAAGGAGGCCAAAACCCATCTGACTCTCTAAGCCCCGAGATATTCCTGCCCCCTGTCCCAGAAATAGGATTAGGGGAGATAGCCCTGCTGCTCCCACCCCTTGCATTTGAGCAACTATTGTCACTGTGAAGATAGCACTGGAGAATCTTCCTCAGGAGACCATTATCACAATAGAAGAAAGTGGAACATGAGGAAATCATAAGAGTATAGGGGAAGAGAACGTTGCACTTAAGTGTCAGAAAACCTGGGTTCATCTCTCAGCTCTGCTTCTTCTTAGCTGCTTGGACTTAAGCAAGTCACTTTACCTCTGAGCCTCAGTTTTGCCATCTGTAAAATGGAAATCATTTGGACTACCTACCACACACAGTTGTGAAAAAAGTGCTGTGAATACTTTAAATTGACACGGAAAGGATGGTTATTATTATGAAAAGCAAAGTATTTCAAAATACCGAGAAAGGGTCTAAGGCAAGGTGCGGCATTCATTAAAAAAATTACCTTCCACTGACTTTTGCTTTCTCTTATTTGCTCCAAATTCAGGAGAGAAAAGGCAATAGCCCCCCCCCCACTGAAGTGAATCCTTAAACCTAGGGTCTATTGCAACTCTATGCAATTGAAATGAACAACCTACCACCCCTTCCCAATCATACATTAGTTCATCTCGAGGCAATCTTCCCAGAAATTAATCATTCTATATTGTGGTTTGGGGAGAGGTTACTAAGGATATAAGAAGTGGATTCCTCTTATAAGATATCTTATATATCTTAAAAGAAGGGGGGGATTCCAAACAAGTCATCAAGAGAGCAGATGCCAGGGGCAGCTAGGTGGTGCAGTGGATAGAGCACCAGCCCTGAAGTCAGGAAGACCTGAGTTCAAATCTGCTTCAGACACTTAACATTCCCTAGCTGTGTGACCCGGGGCAAGTCACTTAACCTCAATTGCCTCAGCAAACAGCAAAAAAAAAAAAAAAAAAGAGAGAGAGAGAGAGAGAGAGATAGAGCAGATGACTTACAGCAAGAAAACAAACGCTTGAAAAGCTTATACTGTGCTTTGAAGTTCAAGTTTGTCTTGAGTAATTATATTAATAATGGGAGTAATTATATTAAGATAATGCAGGAAGACAAATCCAGTAAAGTAGGATGGTGGTCTGCATAGAATATGAGAATAGGTGAGATAAAAGGATCTGTTAGTACATACTTCCCAGAACTGCACAGAAGGAAGGATGCTCTGATTCTATATATTTAAGTGTATGTGTATATATACATATATATATATATATATATATCCCCAAGATATGGGAAGGCAAACTTAATAGAAAGTGTTCCTTTCAAAGTTTTGAATTCTCCTGACACTCTAGCTCTAGCAGCTAGGTGGAGCCATGGATAAAAGCCATAAAAGGCATATACTGTCTTTATGTACTGCCTGAGTTCAAATATAGTTTCAGAGACTATGACCCTGAGCAAGTAATTTAGTGCCTGACTCAGTTTTCTCAACCGTAAAATGGGGGTTGTAACAGAACCTACTTCAAAGGATGCTATATAAATGCTTATTCCTTCCCTTTCCCCTGGGACAGCAAAATAGAGTAGGTAGAAAGGGAGCCAGGAGACCTGGATTTCCTTTCCTGTTGGACCCTCAGGAGGTACATGACTTTGGTCATCATTTCACCTTTTTGAAAATGTTTTCTGGGGCAGCTTGGTGGTGCAGTGGATAGAGCACCAGTCCTGAAGTCAGGAGGATCTGAGTTCAAATTTAGCATCAGACACTTAATACTTCTTAGCTGTGTGACCCTGGTCAAGTAATAACCCCAATTGCCTCAGAAAAAAAAAAAAGAAAAAAAGAAAATGTTTTCGTATCAGCTAGATGAGAATAATCAAATGACAAAAAAAGACAAAACAAATGACAAAACACTACACACCATTTTGGGGTGGGTGGGGTTGGACTAAGATGTCATTAATGCAGGTCAAACCCCCTCCTCTAATGCCATTCTCCACTTGCCCAAGTACTGGGTATCCCTACTGGTACAGGTTTTCTGAGGCAGATCTTTTACCCACTATACCTATAACCATTCTATAATCAACCATTCTAAACATAGGGTTGTGATTATTATTACTCTTAATGGAGCTAATAACTCACTCTTCTCTACAATCTCCTGACCTAGAAATCTAGGCTCCTGATATCAACTTATGTTACCCATTCAGAGAGGTCCACTGTCAGCTTTCATGCCCATTTTGTGGTGTTCAGTCATGTCTGACACTCCACGACCCCACCTGGGGTTTTCTTGGCAAAGTAACTGGACTGGCTTGCCATTTCCTTCTCCAGTTCATTTTACAGATGAAGAAACTGAGGCAAACAGAATTGAGTTGCTCAGGGTCACACAGCTAATAAATGTCTGAGGTGGGATTTGAACTCAGGAAGATGAGTCTTCCTGACTTCAGGACTGGCACTCTATCCACTGCACCATCCAGCTGCCCTCTGTGTCCATGAAAAATAAGCAAAAGTGAAACATGGGCATGTCAGCTTATAAATTAATCTCTTGTGAATCTGTTTAAAGTGAGTCAATCTTCCAAAACCTTACTGAAAGACAAGTTTCTGAACTTTCAAAGTGTGTGGATCTCAACTTTCTTACATACTTCTGCAAGTAAGGGGAAACCAATCCATGAAGTCCAGCTTGAAAGAGCTACCCATCCATACCAGAAAATCCTAGAAGGCATCTAGGCCAGTTAATGAGAACATGGCATGGATAGGGCAGATAGCACAGGTCAGAGTTCTTCAAAGGGTTGGTTAACTTTGCTTGACATCTGATCATCTTACCATTTGTGCTGTTGTTCACCTGGGGGACCAGGTAAAGCGGTCAGTATATATTGGCTCAGCAAAACTCACTGCCAATATGGAGAAAGCCACCCCAAAATATGTGCCCCATCTTGATGACCTTGGTAGTAGCATCTCCAGATATGTATGATGCTCTAAAAAAAAAGTTCCATACATCTTTAAATACTGACTTCCTTCAAATGTTCTAAGGATTTAATAGAGGTTGTTGTTATCTCCTCCAGTCTCCCCATATTCTGCTGTATGATAGATAATGGCACTTCTCTAAAGTCTCCATCCTCAAACTACCCCCAGCCTGTAAAGTCAGGATATTATGCCCACCTGCAAGCCTAATGACTTGGAGGGCCAGGTTTTGGCCACCCATCTCTGCCTCTGTCCACAGTACCTCAAGGAAAGAGCATCAAAATCACCTCCTTAACTGTGGCCAGAATTTGGTCTTTGTGAAATGAATTCCTGGCATTCCTGACTTAGGATATGAGTGAAAGGGAGGTAGTGGTTATTGTGGAGTGGGGTAGGATCAGTAATACAAGGAAGGAACTTCCTACCGAAAAATTCTGACAAATGTCAGCCCTGCCTACCTAGTCTTTTAGGTAGCTTCCTTGGAGGAGGATGGGGAGCCCTTGGACGGTGCCTGGCCTTGCCCACCACTGCGATCCCTCCCTACAATCTTGCTGTTTTTCCGAGGCCTTGGATCAAGTCGGGCTGGTGTGGCGATCACCAGCAAGTCCCTTTTAGGTAAATGCTGGCTCTTTGGCCTCTGTAAAAGCAGCTGTAAGGCAGCATCCTCCATGGAACTTTGGCTCCTGCAGCCACGATGCTGGAAGGTTGCTTCTGGAAAGACAAATATCAGCATCATCTTCAAATTGTAGTCTTGGGATAGGTGCTATCCAACATAAATTCATAGAAGAGTAGGATCCAGTGCTGGGAAGACCCCTAATCCAAGGGCTCCTAAATTAGGTCTTTAACACTAATTGTGTGTGTGTGTGTGTGTGTGTGTGTGTGTGTGTGTACACATGTATTTATTTATAATTGTGTTCAATATAATTGGTTTCCTATGGATTTTATGCATTTAAAAAACCTTCTGAGAAGGGATCCATAGACTTTACTAGACTGTCAAAGGGATTCTTTGATATAGAACAACCTCACCTTACAAAGATAATTTCAAACCCCCAATTCTTCAAGATAAGTGGTGGATCAGGGCTTGAGACTCAAGTCCTCTTCTTCCCTTGTCTAGTTACCCAGGCAGGAGAAATAACCCTTGCTACTAGGAAATCATCACCTCAAATAGTCCAAAAGCTATCAAGAGATTTCATAATCTGCAATCACCACTTTCAGGGAAGTTTCAAGCCATGCCTGGCTTTCACATCTAAAGCCCATTCCCTACCTCTAGCCAGAGCAGACTCAGGTAATTGGTCCCTATAGAGAGATCAGTTGTCCATAAGGGCACCCTGAAAACATGATCCCATTCTTATTTATTTGATCTCCCCACCAAGGTAAATTGTTAGCTCTCTTGGAATTGAGGGCACCTGACCCACTGAGCCTTTTCCTCCAGAGAAGTGAAATAAGCTTTCGTGAAGGGATAACTTACTTCTTTGTTTGTTCAGCTTTGGATTGGAGCTGTTGGAGAATTTTGTCCTGGCAGGGATTCCATTAATCAACTTGGATACTAGGAATTGTGTTTTGTTGCTCTCAGAGGTCAATAAGTTCCAGTTTTGTGGCATGTCGCACCACGTGTTCTGAGGCTTGATGGAAGTAGATGCTTTCTCTTGGTAGTTCTGAGCAAACTTCTGTGATTCATAGAGTATCTCGATGGGATCGTCTATCTCCAAGTGGATGCAATTACTTGACATGGGTCTGGGGGATATGCTCAGAGTTGGAAGTGGCTGTGGGGACTGTAGGGAATAGCCACTGGTCTTAGATGAGGATTCCACCAAAGCAAGAAGCTGAAAGAAAAAGAGGGCAAAACTCAGTCGGGAGAAGCCAGAACAGCATCTCCCTATGGGTCTTTGGTAGGAACAGAAAGATGAGAAGTTGATTTAATCAATGAAAGAATAACTTAGAAGAATTTTCTGATCACAAAGCTGGGGCATTAGAACAGACTGACTATGGTTTACAGAGACTCTTTCTCCAAAAGTCTTCCCCACTGCCTACCCCCCAGAAGTCTTTAAATAACTAGTCTCAACTGCCTGGATTGGATCCTACCTATGAACAATAACTATAATGATAGGCAGAAAGAGCTTAAAGTGGCTTACCCAAGATCACACTTCAAGTAAATGTGGTTTTGTTCACACCAATTACAAACCAAGGATGGCAGATCTTCCAGACTCCAAGTCTAGTGATCTAATTATCTACTACTAAACACCTAGCTACCTCAGTAAGGACAAGGAGAGGGATAAGTCACTCCTGAGCCTAAGATCCTGCCTATTCATGACAGACAGGCATAAAAGTTATCATTTAAAGTTTACAAAACATTTTATAAATTTATTATCTCTTTTAATTCTTATAATCACCCATGGTGGTTTGGTGCTGTTATATCTCCATTTTACAGATGAGAAAATGGATAAGAGAGAGTAAAGTAACTAGCTGGGCAACACAGCCAGCAAGCATCAAGGGAGAATTCAAATTTGGATTTCCCTGGCTCCAAAGCCAGCACTCCATCTACTATACCACTTATCTGTTTAACCAGGCATCTCACCTAGTATGCCATTCCATTATCTGCATTTTAAAACTAGGCAGGGAGAATTTTGCAAAAAAAAAAAAAGCATTGGTCCTGGGTTCAAATCCCATCTCTGATATTTGGGTATATATATATATACATATATATATATATATATATGTCACCCTCCCTGGATCTCAATTTCCTCCACTATAATATGAAGCTTGATCTAATGGTCTTTGAGGTCTCTTCTAGCGCTAATATATAGATATTTTATATCTTATAAATATATCAGAGATTTAGGATGTTATAAAATGGAAACCTGAAGCAGTTAAGTGAATGTTACAATATCACAAAGTAAGATGGAACAAAAACTAGAGACCAGAGCACTTGACAACCAATCTAGAGTCTCTCCCCTTGGCTTAGCCTCAGACTCTAGGAACTTCAGCTTTTGCATTTAGGCTCATATATTTAGATCTGGAAGGGTCTAAAGGGGCCATCTAGTCTTAACCCCCTCTTGAGGCCCAGAGAGATGAAAGCACTTTTACAGATTTACTCAGACAGAGGTATAAGTAGTAATTTTTGTATTTAAAACAAACGGCAAGGGGCAGCTAGGTAAGTTCAGTAGATAGAGCACCAGCCCTGAGTTCAAATCTGGTCTCAGACACTTAATACTTCCTAGCTAGGTGACCCTGGGCAATTGCCTCAGCAAAAAAAAAAAAAAAAAAAAAAAAAAAAAAAAAAAAAAAAAAAAAAAAGCAGAGAAAGGTGGAGGGAGAGGCTTACTTGAGATATGGATGCTGGGGGGGAGGAAAACTCCCTAGGATGGTGCTGTAGCCTAACCCAAGTGTCCCTGTCCAGGTCAAGGATTTGCACAGACTTAGTGGTGGGACTATGATTTGAAACTAGGTCCTAATGTTAGCAATAATTACTATTACACGACGCTTTCAGATTTGCAAAGAATTTTATAATCTCATTTCATCCTTACAACAGCCTTGGGAAGTCAGTACTTCCATCCACGTACAGATGATGAAACTCAGGAGTTTAAGTGGCTTGTTCTAGTGGTCCCTGAGGCTATATTGGAAGTCATCCTGCTTCCAGCATTCTCTCCACCGCTCCATCTAGCTACCCCCAACACCATTCTACTAGAGAGCATCATCTGTGCCTTCCTTCCCAGAACCACTGAGAACATGCTCACATCAGAGAATGACTTGGATCCTTCAGCATTTGTAGAGACGGGTTTCCAGGGCTCCTGCTTTTCTGTGCCGGTGAAGTGAGTCTTCCTGAGGTCTGGCACAGAACTGTAGTGACACACACCAGCTTTCTCTGGAAAGGTTGCATTGACTTTTTGCTTGGGGATCTCCTCATAGAAGTTGAAAGGGTCTATGCATTTCAGAGACTCATTTTTCTTTAGCTTCAGCTTTGACTTTGAGACCAAGATGGATGATGGAGAGGGCATCAACATGGAGGAAGTGGAGAGCTGAGAAGGAGCAAACCAAATATATGCATGGTACTTGGTGAATCCACCGCTTATCCCTGTTAAGTCATTTGCATAAGAGGGTGCTGAGGTTGTGGGGGGCTGGGGGGAAGGGCCCATTATAAAAGCCTCTCTCATTCAGTACCAAACCTAGAGTTTTGAGATAATAGGCAAAATAAAAAAAAAATCTGGATCTTTGCACTCATGTACAAAGGGGGAAGGTGTAATGTATAAGGGGGATAGATAAAATGGGATTTGGAAGAGAAGCTCAAGACTTAGGTGAGATAAGGTAAAGACTAGGCTGGGGGGGGCGGGAAAGAGGGCCATGCTTTTTCCAGATGGGGGGCCAAACGAAAGAGCAGAAGACAAGTCATCCCTAAGTTATGTCCTTCACGAAATCACAGAGTCCCTTGGAATTTCCACATCTCAGAAGCTTTGCCCAGTTGTCTGGTAGTGGGATAATTTTCTGGGTCTAATAGAGAAAAATCATCTTCTCCTAGAGGGGGAACTAGGAGTGTGGGGTAAAGGTAATCTTGGAACCAGCCCTTCCCACCTACCCCCCGTGACTTTCTTTGTTCTGGAGGGACGGGCAGCAGTACAGTCCTGTGTCCTTTCTAGACACCTTATTGAAGGCAGAAAGGAAGGTGTACAAGACAGGACCTGCGTAGCATTCTTTACTGTTTGGCCAGGAAAAGGACAAGGGGGAACCCTGTACCTCTCCAGCCCCCCACCCTCAATGCGGCTCCCAGCCCTCTTCTCAGCCCAACACTTTCAGCGTGCTTAGACCCTGGTCCGTGGTCTTCTTGATCAGCCCCTCCACCCCCAAAGGCAGGGCAGGGAGGTGTACTGGATATTTCCGATTTTCCCGACCATCGGCATTTACTTGTCTGGCACTGTACACAGGAGCTCTTTGTTTTGTCTCCTTTGGGAGAGAGACCCTGGTCACATCGCCTGCTGATTCACCCTGAAGTTCTGTCTTCTTCTCCTTAGAATAAAAGGCTTTCTTCTCCTGCTTCAGCCGTAATTCCTGGATCTGTTGCCTAGTCAATTTAATCCAATTCAACAAATTTGTTACAACAATAACAGAGGACTGTGCTAGCTGCTGGGGAAAATATAAAGTTTAGATAAGACAAGGGGGGCTGCCTTTATAAAGTCTAAGAAAGAATAAGATACTAATCTAGATAACAGTAATAATAATTTGTGCTAAGGACCAGAGCCACCACTGGGCATTCTGACACTTGGATTAAATTCAGTTGTGGGGGTGGAGGGCAGGATGGGAGGCAGCGGTCCAGAGAGTCCCCAGGATACGATCCAATTGTACATTCAGTCATACCCAGAGAGGGGACAACCTCCCCTGACCCCCACTAGTCCCTGACCCCCTCCACCATCTGTCTTTCCAGATACTGCTCAGCGGCACAGGTTAGACACAGAAAAGATAGTATCTGGACAAATCTAAGAGGCACCTCCACAACCACCACGGTGTCTGCCTGAGACAAATTCCTGGTGACCTTGTCCCAGTTACAGCTCTGAAAAATTCACTAAAGAGATAGATTGTTATTTGAGGTCCAAAGGGAGATTACCCTGACTAGGTGGATTGAAATGCTAAGGGAAAAGGGGAAGGTGGGAGGAGTGCTCATGGTGCAGGGATCAATAATTAAATAGATAACATCATGGGGGTAACATCAGTTCAACTTGAGAGGCTAAGAGGAAACTGAAGTACAGTACAAGAATAGGGAACAGGGTAAAAAGGCATAGAGGAAAAGATATCTATGGCACACTCAAGAGACAGAAAATAGTTTGTTAGGAATGCAGAGTTGATGGGGGTATATATGGTAATAGAAAACAAGGCTGGAAAGGCAAGGTGCAAACATATCAGATCGAAGATGACCTTGAATACCAGGCAAAAGATTCCTGTCTGTCTTAATGAGATATTACTTGATGAGAGATATTTTGAGTAGATGAGTGACATGACCAGAAGTATGTATAAAAAGCAATCTAGAAACAATATGAAGAATAGAGTGATGAAGGGATTGTTTGTGGAGGGCAGCTTCATCCTCCCAGCCACCCAGGTTCTCGTCTTTAAATTATACTTGATTCACTGGCTTCCTTCAAGTCACAGCTAAAATCCTACTTCCATAGCAATCTCTTCCCTTAGTTCACCCTATAAGTGCCTTTCCTCTGTCGTTTTCTGTTTGTAGTGCTCTTGTACATGTCTGTTTGCTCGATGCCTCATTGATTTGTGAGCTCCTCGAGGGCAGGGACTATGTTTTGCCTTTCTTTGCATCCCCAGATGCACATAAGACTCCTCTCTTTCTCTCACTCCCCATAACCAAACAATAGTTCAAACCTGTGGAATCTTCCCCATAGCACCTTATACATCTGTGACTGTTCTCCTGACTACACAGCATCTACCCTAACTTTGTATTTCATGAGGGGAGAAAAAGGTGTATAATGAGTACACAATTGTACAAATACAAAGCAGGGACCAGAAGAGAACCCATGATATTAGAGCCTTCCCTCTATGGATGATCTCCATCTTATCCCTGTCTATAGCTTGTTTACACATAATTCTCTAAATATTATCTCCCCACTCCCAGCCCATTAGCCTTGTGAACTCCCAGACAGCAGGTTCTAGTTTAGTGCCTTTTTTGTACTAACATCACTTAGCTCAGTGTCTGGTCCAGAGCAGGGGCTTATTAAAAGTTTTCTGACTTAGCAAACTCTCAGATGATGAAGTTCTCTCAAGCAAGGCAGATAGATGCCTTCTTTGGAATTGACAATCTTAAAAGCTGCCAATAAAATCAAGAGATTACATGACTTGCCCAGGGTGACACAGCCAGTGTGCATCAAAGGGCAATTTAGAACTCAGGTCTCCTTGGCTCCCTGGCCTGCTCTCTACCTTCTATACCAGGGTTGTCCTTGGATAAGAAGAGCTATCATTCATATGGACCTTTCCTCATGTTATCATTCTCACAACATCTCTGTGAAATACATGCTACTGTTACTCCCATTTTACAGATGAGGAAACTGAAGCCAGGAAAAATGAAGTGACTTGCCCAAGTTCACACAGCTCTAAGTGTCCAAGGCTGGATTTGAACTATAGTTTTCCTAATTTCAAGTCTGGCACTCTGTCCACTATTCCACCTAGCTGCAAAAATAATACAAAATAATAAAACATTTCAAAAAGAAAGGAACATTAACCATTTGAAGGGGAGGAAGGAGAGGGAGGTGGGCAGGAATCAGGAAGGGCTTAGACCATTGCAATAGTCTCCCTATTTCCAGTTTCTCCTCTCTCCAGTCTTTTCTCCACACAGCTGCCAAGTTGATATTCCTAAAATAGAAATCTGACCAGGTCACACCTCCATCTTTCTGTCCATTGCTTCTAGGATAAAGTACAAAATGAGAATTTTTGGAAAGTAAAAGCCTCCATAATATGATTTTCACCTATCTTTCCAGTCTTACATAAAGTCTGCTGCAGTCAAACTGGCCATGTTTTCCAGCAGGCCATTCCCCCTGGAATGTCCTCCCTCCTTACCTCTATCTCAGGAAATCCCTGGCTTCTTTCAAATCACCTCTAGAAAAGACCTTCCCTGATCTTCCCAGTTGTCAAAATCTCACCCTCTCGAAGTTAGTTCCAAGATATATAGCACTTGCCTCTTGTAGAGTGTGAGCTGCTGGAAGGCAGGTACTTTTGTTTTTGTCTTTGTATTCAAACATGTTTGTTTAATCAACATTTGTTGAAGTGAATCAGGAAAGTTCTAGCAGGAGATTATTGTTATTATTGTTAACTGTTCAAGCTGAGCAAGGACATAGGTATGATTTAGTAAGAGTGAGAGTGGGAAAAGATAAGAGGGAAAAAATAAATCTTCTAGAATTGGATTCCACCAGACTCAGTAGTTGAATGGATAGGAAATATGAAGGGGATGGAGGGAAATCTCTAAATTGATAGGCAATAGTAAATATAATATAGAAACAGAGTATGTGATACAACTGATAGAAACACAAGTCAGAGAGGATAACAGATTATGGAAGAAAAATAAAGCGCTCAGGGCAGCTAGGTGGCACAGTGGATAGAGCACCAGCCCTGAAGTCAGGAGGAGCTGAGTTCAAATTTAGTCTCAGACATTTAACATTCCCTAGTTGTGTGACCCTGGGCAAGTCACTTAACCCAATTGCCTCAGCAAAAAGCAAAAAATAAAAAAAAAATAAAGAGCTCAGTTAGTTAATTTGAATTTAAGTAGAAATGTTCTATAGAAATATCTCATGCTCTTCAGATACAGGTAAGAATATCTTGAGTAGTTCAAGGTTTGAGTTTTGTCAGTCAACAGGTATTTATTAAAGTCCTACTATGTGCTAAGCATAGGAATGCAAAGAAAGGCAATAATACAATCCCTGACTGCATGGAGCTTCCATTCTAATGAGGAGATAGCATGCAAATCTCTTATGTACACACAAAATACATATACATAGCATAAATGAAAGGTAATTATCAGAAGGTAAAGGGAGAAAGACCAGGAAAGGCCTCTTCTAGAAGCAAGACTTGAGAGTTGAATCTAAAAGAAGTGAATTGGAGCTCAGAAAGAAGCTGAGGTTGGAGATATTGATTTGGGAGGCATCTTCATTGAAGTGGGAGTTAAATCCATGGAAATGGATGCAATTACTAAAGAAGAAGAAAAAAAGAAGAGAAAGGAGAGGAGGAGAGAGAAGGGAAGGGATGAGAAAGGAGGAAGAGAAGAGAAAAATAAAAAAGTAGACGAAGGATAGACTCTTGGAGAATAATATTACAATGATATAAGGAAGAAAATAAAAATGATTAGAAAATTAAGAAAATGGAAGAATTTGGCATCAATGAGACCTATGGAGAGAGGTATGTGGAAGAAAAACATAGACAACAGAGTTAAAAGGTGCAAAGAAATCTGGTAGGATGAGGTTTGAAAAAAATTCCACTGGATTTGTTGATCCTTGGAGATCTGACAAAGAGAACAGTTTTAATAGGGGGAGGTTAGAGTAGGGTATGAAGGATTGAGGAAAGGAAAACATTTGGAGATATAGGATGGTAGCTGGATAGCACACAGTTGGAGGAATTAAGAATAGGCTTTTTAAACTTAGTTGAGGAGACAAGGATATTAGTAAGTACATATGGGAAGGAACCAGTGAAGAGGGGAAGATTAAAAAGACACATGGGCAAAACCCACTCAACCTCCCAGTGCCCCATAGCACTAACTTCCTAAGACTGTACATTTCAAAAAAATTGCTGATCTTCCTTGACAAAAGAAGTCTCCCCACCAGGAGCTCCCTACATCAGTAAAATCACAGATCTGTACCCAAAAATCAAAAAGGGGAAGGAGGAAGGGGAGAATAACTAATGGGGTAAGTGGGAGACGATGAAACCAAGGGTGCAGATAGAAGGATTGATCTATCAAGGAACAGAGTTATTTCCTCCTCTGAGACCAGAAGGAAGGAGAAGGGAGTAAATGAGGAAGCTAGAAGTACTGACTACTAAAGAAGAAAATAAAATAATGACAAATGGGCTTGGCGGTAGCAACTAGTAAGGGGTGGTGAGGGTCTTGGCCCCGGGCTCTTCCAGCTCAAGATGGGTTTTTACCTAGATGAGGGGAAGGGTACCTAGTTTTCTACAAGTTTTCACCCCTCTTTTCTCAGAGCAGCCCACTAATTCTCAACAACTGGTTCTAGGCAATCAGCATTAAAATCTAGAAATCTAATAGCATAAGTTATTCATTCTCCCCGAAACCTTCTCATCCCCAACTTCACACAGTAAGGCTGGTGACTTTGCACAGCCTTCCCTCACTTAAATCCAATTCATTTGCAGGTTACATCACCTTCATGATGTCATGGTCCTCTTCCAGAAAAGTTTGTCCTTCTTTTACAGAAGGACAAACAACAATATACACACATACAGATAGACACACACATCCTACACACACATAATTCCTAATCCTAACAATACCTTCTGGATGAAGATAGGAAATGGGAAACCAATCCCTTCTGCCAGTATGGAATACCCTAGTATGGTTATTATGGAATTCAAGCTAAAGAGACAGGGCCTCTAATTTCCAAGCTGCCTCACATCCCATAGCTTTCTCATCCCTTGATTCTGGAGAAGATAATTATGGGGAACCCAAAGGACACAGATGTCCAGCAGCAGACACTCCTGCCTGTTTGTCAAACAACACGTTGATTCCGAACTGAGTCAGCAGTACTGTCCATCTGGGTTAAGTGAGTGCCCACAAACAAGAACTCACCTATTTGATAACTTGTATACTTTTCAATCTTTCTGGGTAGCCTATGGGATAAGGGTATCCCCCCTTCTTCAAATATTCTTCAAGCAACTTTAATGGTGGGAAAACTATGGCCACACCAGGCTGTCTAAGGTCAAAGAATCGTTTATGGGCATAGAAGACATTGGTGACAATCTCAGAGCCAAACCCAAGGCCTTGCCCACCCTCTGATGGCCCTGGCTTTCCTTTTCGTACCGGGCATGCACTTCCCGGGCTCTGGAGGCTGCCGTGTTTTGAAAGAGTGAATTGCTGTGATGAAAATATTTCTGATATTTTTCAAACCCAAACTCTGGATAAATCCTCCGGAAGCCACCACTTTTTTCCTTCTCATAACGTTCTATTTTCTCCAACCACATAGCCTGATAATTCTTTAATTTTTCGATCCTGAAAGAAGCAGAGACATGGGATTACAACAACTTTTCTCAGAATGAGACTCGGGCAAATTGGGGTGCTAGGACAACTAAAGGAAGTCACCTCATCCAGTTCTCCCCTCCAAGTCAAACCTCACTTATGATCCCTCCATGATTATTACTACCAGTAGAGACATCCTCTCAAATGTAGCAAGAGAGAAGGAGCTTAAAGGGTTTCAAACTTTCTTGGGTTTAGTTTTATGAGATGAGGAATCATCCCCCTCCCAAAGAGAAACAATCTCAAGGAACAGTTTGAGTTTACTTAAATTCAAGGAACTCTCTCCAAGGAGTCTGACATACTTTTATAGTCTTTTTGCCTCAGAATCTCCCTGAGAAGGTAAAGGTCAGACAGAGAGGAATGAGAGAACCAAAATTCACACATTAGTTCTTTTTTCCTCAGAGATTCCCGGAGAAGGTAAAGGTCAGAGAGGAAATTCAAAAGCCTTAGGTATTAAGACATGTCCCTGCCCCTAATTCAGAGGATGACTTTGGTGGACAAGTTCTCCATCCCTCAACTCCCTCATCTATCAAAAAGGAGTTGAGCAAAAAGCTCTAGAAAGTCATTTCTTCTAGTTCTAATATTCTGTTATTTTTTTTCTATATTAAAAGGTTCCTTTTCAGAGCAGCAAAATCAAGGCCTAATGATATGTTAAATGAGTTACATATGTAACCAAATTAGAAACAAAATCCAGATTTTCTGATTTCTACCTTCCCCCCCGTAATCAATTATTTTTTGGGGGGTGGAGCAATCAGGATTAAATGACTTGTCCAAGGCCTCATAGCTACTAAGTGTCAAGTATCTAAGGTCAGGTCATTGTTGACTCCAGGGCCGATGCTCTATCCATCTCACCACCTTGATGCCCCATCTCCCTCACCCCCAAAAATATTCTAAAAAGGTTTCCTTTTCAGGTAGTTAAAATAATCCAGTCTTCAATGTGACAATTCAGGGCTGCCCAAGGGCTATCATTTGAGAGATGCTGAAAGGCACTCTACCTTTGGGAACTGTAACTCCAAAAGACCGTAATTAAAACATAAAAATGTTACCTGGGAGAAGTAACCCTAAGGCACCAATTTATCAGGGTCGTTAGACTGTAATTTCAGAGCAAAGAAAGAAAAGGGGATAAGGGAATGTAAATGTGACAGTCCAAGTGTTAAGTAGGGAGAATGAGTGGGGCAGGAAGGGTGCCCAAGCAGGCAGCTCTGGGACCCATGGGTACAGAAGGAACCTGGCACTGAGGCCGAGGAAAGCAGAAAGAGGGCCTGGGAGAGAGGAGGGAAGGAGCATCAAGGTCATTTCGCCCTTCCTCTCAATGGGGGCACACCTGATGTCCTTGGAACGGAAATCCTGCAGAAACCTTGCCCTGCACTTCGCTTCCTCCAGGACTTTCTTCTTTTCACAGGCTCCTAGGTTGATCAGGACCAGGGTGTCATACAGCAGACTGTCTTTTACTTCTTTGTCTAACCGGGAATCAGTGGAGAAGCTTGGAGAGTGATTAACCTGAGAGTGATTAACCAAGATGGTGGTTTGGGGGGTTAGGTTTACCAGACTGGAAAGGGGAACAATTCCTAAGAGTAGAAATTAATGGGACCCTCCTCCATCCAATAATAACTCACTTGTTTTTAAAGACCACAACCTCCCCCATATTACTTCAGCTTTCCGAAGAATAGAAATTAATGGGACCCGCTCTGTCCCTCCATCCAAGAATAATTCACTTGTTTTTAAAAACCACCACTTCTCCCATATTACCTCAGTTTTCCTAAGAGTAGAAATTAATGGGACCCTCTCTGTTCCTCCATCCGACAATAACTCACTTGCTTTAAAAGACCACCACCTCCCCCATATTACCTCAGCTGGAAGTATAAGGGTTAGTCGTGAGCCAATTCCACTTGTGATGACCTTTTCTGTTGTGGGCTGGTCTACCCATCCCAAGGCAAGCTGGTGGGCAAGGTTCCCACCACCTCCTCTTGTGGCTAGCCACATTCATGCTAGATTTAGTGCAGCCATCTCATCAGCTTCAGTTTTACTCAGAATTCCCAAGCTCAAAAGATTTGACAACTTCTACCTTTCCCAGTAGCTGGGATTACGGGTGTGTGCAAGCACTCTGGGCAGTGACTCACATTTACACAGCAATCTTCCATTTTCAAGATGGGGAAAGTGAGGTTCAGAAAAGTTAACTGACTTGCCCATGATCACACAAGCTAAGTGTCAGAACTGGGGTTCAGACCTGAGAATCTCCTAATTCCAAGTCTAGAACTCCTTCCCACTAAGCCATACTCCCTTTCACCAAGGAATATCCCGGGGTCTTAGAGAAGAGGAGGCTGTTGAAGGGCAAGAGGGAAGAAAGATATGTAAGCCTGAAATGTGAGAAAAGAATGTAGAATAAGGAAGAAACAACATTTTCATTTGGGGTGGTTTTCATTTCATTTTACTCTGTCTGAATGGATGAAAACAAATTGTGAAATGCTCTCTAATTTAACTTACTTTCTCTCTATTCAGATCTTTGAGTGTATATATAGAGAGGATTAGAAATAATAATCCCACACTGGTATTTATAGAGCTATTACTATATGTCAGGCACTGTGCAAAGTGCTTTATAAATATAACCTCATTTGATTTTTTACAATAACTTTGGGAGATAAGTGTTATTATTATCCTTGTTTTACAGATGGGGAAACTGAGGCATAGAGTGTTTCATTGACTTGGCCAGGATCATTCCGCAAGATTTGAAATCAAATCTTCCTCATTCCGGGCCCAGCATTCTATCCACTAGGAAGAGGGATGTGTATGTGTGTGTGTGTGTGTGTTGGGTGGGGAGGGTCAAGGAGTACAAAAAAAGGGAAGGAATAGGGAAGAGAATCACCTCAATTCTCATTCTCCTATTCTTCCATCTCAAGTCAACCCTAAAGAGAACTGACCCTATCACAATATAATATTCTCACTCTTTTTGTTGTTTCCTTGCATTTTGTTTTCTTACTCATTTTCCTTCCTTTTTGATCTGATTTTTCTTGTGCAGCAATAGAATTGTATAAATATGTTTACACATATTAGATTTAAAACTTATTTTAATATGTTTAACATATATTGAATTGCTTGCCATCGAGGGAAGGGGGTGGGGGGAAATATGAAACACAAGGCTATGCAAGAGTCAATGTTGAAAAATTATCCATGCATATGTTTTGAAAATAAAAAGATTTAAAATAAAAAATAAAGAGAACTGACCCTAAAGAAAAGCATCTGTATCTGACACTAGTTAGGGGTGATAGAGAAAGCAATGGGACTGAGTAGTTTGAAAATATCAAATAAAGGTCTATAGGAAAGAAAAGACTGGCTAAGTAAACAGAAAGGGAAAGGAGATAAAAACAGCTTTATCTCTTTTCTTTTCCTGTCTTTGCCTGATCCCTAATCAAGGATATCCCTTCCCAGGAGCCTCCTTTGTACCAAGAGATGAGGCTGCCCTTCGGACTCCAGTATTTTCACAAACCAGGAACTGGTTTGAATTTCCAGATCAGGGTGGACTTGAGAAATATATAATTCCCTGAAGTCTGTCCCCCTCTGCTGGTCACTTCCTGTGCTGGTCACACTCACTTGGCACTAAAGGATAAGACACTAGGGAGCTTTGAGCCCAGGTCAAAAAGAGGGGAAAACAAAGCAATGACTTGAATAGAAGTGGGCAAGGGACACATATTCCCTGTCCATCTCTTACCAAGGTGCTTATTTAAAATCTGTCGAATCGGATTACCTCCAGAAGCCAGGGTTTAAGCTTTCTATCCAGCAGAATATCAAAGCCCAAAATTTCAAAGCAGGCACTATTCATGATGTGGTTGGGGAAGCAGGTATGATAGTTGTGTTTAATTATAGGGTGAGCAGTAATCAAGGTCTTGATGATTATATCTTCAATGTCTTTCCACATTTTCACCATGTCACAGCCAAGTTTTTCCATGTAGGCATTGAAGGTGGAGAGCTTTCTACAAAAGGAATGTTAAAATGTTAAAAGGGGAGAGGGGCTAACTTTTGGGGCCCCAGAGGTAGAGACTGAAAGGTCTTGGAAACTGAAAAACAAAAGCATTATAAGAGAAAAATCATTTCTGAGCCCTGCTACATGATGGTACAGGCTACTGTCCCTATTAAATGGAGTAAACTGAGGTTGATGGACTGCTTGAGTTCGAGTTCTGAGCTACCATAGGGGGAAAAAGGGGAAAATTACATTTTAAGTCTGGCACCAATATGGTGAACCCCAGAGTGTGTGTATGTGGAGTGGGGAGTTGTGGGGCTTTGTAAAGAGGGGCAAATCAGTCCAGATCAGAAATCTAGGAGTGCTGCTGCAATTGCAATTTGGGGGAAATGGAGGGAGCTAATGTTTCTCCATTCCCCCATCTTCAAACCCCTCGCCCCAAAAAATTATTGGAATCTTTGGGACTTAGATTTAGAAGGGATCTACATTTAATTTAATCCCCTCATTATCAATGAGGAACCTAAAAAATAACTTCCTCAAGGTTAATATAGGTCATGAGGGACAGAGTCATCATTTTATTTATTTAGCTGAGGCAGTTGGGGTTTAGTGACTTGCCCAGGGTCACACAGCCAGGAAGTGTTAAGTGTCTGAAGCAGATTTGAACTCAGGTCTTCCTGACTTCAGGACTGGTGCTCTATCCACTTCACCACCTAGCTGCCCCAACAATCATTATTGACTCAACTCTTCCAGGTTCAAATCCATTGCTCTTTCCATTTCATTACACTGCCCAGTGGCTACTTTGAAAAACAAGTGTTGCAGAAGATGAGATTCAGAAACCAGGGATTTGGGCAGAGGACACAGGACTGAGTAGCTCTAGGCCAAAGTCCAGAATGAAGAAAAACAAAATAAAATTATAGAAATTATGCAGGATTGGAGAACAAATGTACTGAGGATATCCATTCCCCTGCTACTACTATTCCTTCTTCCTCATTTCCCCCTCAAATAACTACTAAGACTTAGGTTAGAAAATGTCATCTGAATCCAGAGAGAAAACTATGAAGACTGAATATGGATCAAAGTATAGCATTTTTACCTTTTTAATTTGTTTATTTTCCTTCTCTTGTTTTTTTTTTCTTTTTCCTTTTGCTCTGATTTTTCTCAAACAACATGACAATTATGGAAATGTTTAAAATAATTGCATATATTTAACCTGTATCAGATTACTTGCAGTCTTGGGGAGGGGGAAGGTAAAGGAGATGGAACAAAAATTTAGAACACAAAGTCTTACAAAAATGAATGTTGAAAACTATCTTTACATATATTTGGAAAAATAAAATGCTATTGAAAATTTTTTAAAAACTACGTTAAGCTAGAAAAAGGAGTCAAAAGTTCCAATGTTGATAACAAAAGTAAGCTAAAATTACTCTATTTAACAATGAAAGTCCAGGGAATAGCATATTGATTAAAATTTTAGGATTACCCAGATAGATAAAGGCAGTTCTTATTACTCTTTATAAAGGGATTTCTGAGTCACCACATAGGGGCATTAAAATCACAGAACCCCAAGCCTAAAAGCAAGCAAAAAAAAAAATAAAGCACCTAAAAGATTCAGAAGTAATTGTCCAAAAGCCCCTCAGAAGTAAAATCAAGTATTTAATTTTACCAAAAGCTCTTAGGATATCATTCAGAGCTAAATGACTCCTATTTAACAAAAAAAAAATCTTCAATAAAAATCAACTATATTTGGTTTTCAAATCCTTCAACAGATTGGAAGCAACAAACTAGAAATGGGACAAGATGGCGGCTATGGGCAGGCCCACTGAGAGCAGTGAAACTTGACAGCTGTCAAA
This sequence comes from Myrmecobius fasciatus, assembly GCA_023553655.1. Taxonomy (NCBI): domain Eukaryota; kingdom Metazoa; phylum Chordata; class Mammalia; order Dasyuromorphia; family Myrmecobiidae; genus Myrmecobius; species Myrmecobius fasciatus. The sequence continues at coordinate 89,573 of JAJPUD010004058.1, forward strand.
TCAAATGTGATAATATGTGAAGTGCTTTGCAAACTTTAAAGAACTATATAAGTGCTATTGTTATATTATTATTGATGTTGTCCAAGGAGATAGAAAAACTAAATTTAAAAAAAAAAACAGAATTTAGCTGTACTGTGCACTAGGGTAAAATGGAATAATGAATGTTTTTAATACTGATCTCTACTCATTAAGAAGGAATATATTGGGGGCAGCTAGGTGGGGGGGCAGTTAGGTGGGGAGGCAGCTAGGTGGCGCAGTGGATAGAGTACCAGCCCTTTAGTCAGGAGGACCTGAGTTCAAATCTGGTCTCAGACACTTAACATTCCCTAGCTGTGTGACCCTGGGCAAGTCACTTAACCCCAATTGCCTCAGCAAAAAGCAAAAAAAAAAAAAAAAAAGAAGGAATATATTTTATTCAATACCATCTGATCTGTCCTCCCTTTCTCAGCCAAACTTGTCTATTTTACAGCCTCTGCAGTCTGGCTTTCTACTTTAAAACCTTCTCCAGAGAGTATGTAGTAGGTGGGTAGCTCAAGAGGTAGGACATTATTAGACTTGAGTCAGGAAGATCAGAGTTCAAAGCCTGTCTTAAGACACTGATTAGCTGTGTGACCCTAGACAAATCACTTAAAACTCACCATCTCAATGTGCTCAGGTTTAATAAGGGAAGAGGGCTGGCTGGACATCATGCAATATGATAGGGTTTTTTTTTTTATCTTTTCTAAGAGCATGATGTTGGAAAGAGATAAAAAAATAATAAAAATATTTATGTAATGATTTGAAATATTCATATTTTCATGTTTATGTATATATAAACATTTTATATATATGCACACACACACATACACACACACAGAGGCTCATTTGAGCCTTATAATAATCCTTTATTGTAGGTGCTATTATAGGTATGGTTCATTCTCTACTTTTTGAAATTTGGACCAATGAATTTACTTGATTAGAAACCTCTTTCATCAGTATACATCCACTAATCCTTTTAAATTTTCTGCACAATCTACAATCTGATGATCATTCAACTGAAACTGTCCTTTCCAAAATCACCGATGATCTAATTATTTAATCTGATAGTTTTTTCTCAAGCTTCAGCTATCTTGACTTCTCAGTTAACATTGAATGCTGTTAACCATCCTCTTCCCCTCCTTTCTCTTGGTTTTCCTCCTACCTGTGTGATCACTCCTTCTCTGCCTCCTTAGCTAGATTCTTTATCCATGTCCTACTCATTGACTGTAGACACCATCTGAGATTCTTTACTGAACTCTCTTTTCTTCATCTCTTGAAGACCTCATCTGTTCACTGTTCAGGTGGGTTTAATGATTAGGTCTGTACTGATGACTTCAAAGATATATATCTCCTATTTTAATCTTTTTTCTGAGCTCCAGTCACATACTACCAGTTATCCTCTGGGCATTTAAAACTGGATATCCCACAAATATCTCAAACACAACATATCCAAAATGATTCCCCAAAATCTACCCCCTTTTTGAATTTTCTTGTTTCTGCTGAGATCGACAATATTCCTCCAGTCATACAAGCTTGAATGGTGTTAACTTGCACCTCACATGGCCCATCAGCTGCCAAATATTCTTGTTTCTACTTTTACGATGTATCTCTTTCATGTCTCTCCCATTTTCTCCATTCACACAGCCACTGCCCTGGTTTTTGCCTGGACTAAGCAACAGCCTTCTAATTAGTCCTAATTGGGCCTAATTGATCTTTCTTTAGTCTCTTTCATAATCTACTCTTCACCAAACTGCTAAAATGATATTCCTAAAGAGGAAATAGACATGCATAATCAAAATCTCTCTCTTTCTCTTTTCTCTCTCTTTTTTTTCTTCTCTCTCTCTCAATTTCAGTGGTTTCCTAGTATTACTAGGATTAAAGATAAACTACTTTGGCATTTAAAGACCTTGATCCTAACCTTGATTCCAACTTAAGTTTTAACATTCTTTTTTTTTAATTTTGAGTTCCAAACTTTCTTCCCTTGCTCCATCCTAAAATGATAACTAATACCTTTCCATTCTTTTTGTACATCACTGCCCTTCACACTCACTTCATTCTCAGCCAAACTGGCCTTCTTGCTCTTCTTCATCCTAAACATTCTATCTGAACTCTCTGTTTTTGCACTTCTTGATTCTGATGCATGATAGGCACTTATTTCCTCCATCTCTCTGGATCCCTAGTTTCTCTCAACACCAAAAAACTGAAGATCAGAGAGATAACTGATTTGAGCCACCTTGCTGATAAATTGCAGAGCCGAGCTAATAAAAATAACAATTCTACCTAAATTGGTTGACGTATTCAGTGCCATACCTATCAAACTGCCAAAAAATTATTTTGTAGAGCTAGAAAAAAATAATAACAAAAAGCATCTGGAATTACAAAAGCTCAAGAATATCAAGGGAATTAATTAAAAAGATCAAATCTTGTCTTTGTCATGAGATATTTCCTAATTCCCTCCAGCTCTCAGTGCTTTCCCCCCTAAAATCACTCATACTTATTTTGTATACACTTGCATATGTGCATGTTATCCTCCTAGACTAGACTGTAACCTTCTTGAGACCAGGCACTCCTTTTTTACATTCTGTCTTTGTATACCTAGTATTGTGCCTCTCGTAGGTAATTTAAGGCTTTCTCAGTTGGTTGAAATTTGGAACATGTAAAACATTTTATGAAAATGTACATCAAAAATAGCTAAAATAAATAGCCTTAGAATATGAAAGGAAGACAAAAAGATGGGAGTGGAATAATCACTCAGAAGTAAATAGATGTGTCTTCAAACAGTCCCAAAATAATCACTGCCATTTAGTGAAACTTATTTGAGGGAAGCAGGTAGTTTCAAGGTGGGGGTTCAAATTTAGAGCAAGAGAATCGGTCAGCATCTGAACCTAATGACTATTGAGGGGAAAGAAGGAAGGCGAAAAGGAGAAAGGAGGGAGGAAAGGAGAAGAAAAAGAAAAACAAAGGAAGGATAACTCCAAAATTCCTTTAAAACCCTTTGTATCTCCTATGAGACCTAGCAAAGTTCTAGGCACATTTTAGGTATTTGGTAAGTGTTTGTTGAATTAAAATGGAAAAACACACACACAAGGGAAAAAAGCGTGAAAGGAGTAAAAGAAATGAATAGGGGAAAGAATGGGAGGGTGAAAAGAAGTAGCACACTGGACTTTGAATCAAAAAGATTTAAGTTCAAATACAGCTTAAAAACTTTCAAAATATAGAGCTTTGAACTTAAAAAAAATTTTAAGTTCAAATGTGACACTGCATAAACCAAGAGGGTTGGACTCAATGTCCTCCTAGGTCCCTTTCAGCTCTAAAAATCTAAGATCCCACGATCCTAAGGGCAAGGCAAAATGGCTCATACAAAAGTAGGAATGAGGCAATCTGTAGGAAAGAGAAAGCATCTGTAGAATAAGGATGAGAGAAGAAGAAAGGGGCAGAAAGAGAAAACAATAATAAGAGAGGGGAAAGAGGGAGAAGAGAGTTAAAAATTAAGGCACATTTATTGAGTGTCTACACTGAGCACAGCACTTTGACAGGTCCTGCTGGAAATTTAAAAAAAATATGAGAAATGGTCCTTGAGCTATATAAATACAGTATAGGCACTATGCTAAGCACTTTGCAAACATAATCTAAATAAGAACCCTATGAGGTAGATATTGTTATTGTCCCCATTTTATAGTTGAGAAAACTGAGGCAGACAGAGGTTAAGTCCTATAGCACATGGTCTAACAGCTAGGAAGTGACTGAGGCTGAATTTGATTTGAACTCTGAAATTCCTGACTCCAGGCCTGCATCACCTAGCGCCCCAGTGCCTAACATTGTGCTTTTAAAATGCTTAATGAATTGATTTAGATTTATTTAGGGAGACGAGAGAGAGAGAGAACAGGGTATTTAGAACAGAATTCAAGGTGAGTGAAAGAGGAGGAAGGGAAGGAGAAAAAAAGAAAAGGCAATTTATAAAGGAGGCGACTTTGGCTTAAAAAAAATTTTTTTTTTATGTCGTTCTCTCTATAGTCACTTCCCTACACCCTCTCCTTTGTCTCGAGCCACTTCAGATTCTCTGTCATCATGTGAGCTTATTGTTGGAGCTTCATTCACTCCTTCTTCCCTCTCATGATGAAGCCCTAGGGAGACCAGACACCCATGAGAGAGCTGATCATAGGATCACAGATTTAAAGCTGTAAGAGATCTTAAAGATTATTTAGTTCAAATCCCCTCATTTTACAAAGGATAAAACTGAAGATCAGAGAGAACAGATTTGAGTCACCTTGCTGATAAATTGCAGAGCCAAGCTAATAAAAATAACAATTCTACCTAAATTGATTGATTTATTCAATGCCATACCAATCAAACTGCCAAAAAATTATTTTTATAGAGCTAGAAAAAAATAATAACAAAAAGCATCTGGAATTACAAAAGCTCAAGAATATCAAGGAAATTTAAAAAAATAAAAAGGACAGTGGCCTAGCACTACCAGACCTAAAACTCTATTATAAAGCAGCAGTCATCAAAAAATATAGTAATGGCTAAGAAATAGAGTGGTGGATCCGTGGAATAATTTAGATACACATGACACAATAATCAATGATTATAGTAATCTAGTATTTGATAAACCCCCAAAATTCCAGCTTCTGGGATAAAAACTCACTCTTTCAAAAAAATTATTGGGAAAACTGGAAATTATCTCATACCCCATACCAAAATAAGGTCAAATAGGTACATGATTTAAGCATAAATGGTGCTATTATAAGCAAATTAGGAGAGCAAGGGGACAGTTTGCCTATCATATCTTTAGAGAAGGTAGGAATTTGTGGCCAAAGAAGAACCAGAGAACATTATGAAATGAAAAATAGACAACTTTGATTATATTAAATTAAAAAGATTATGCACAAACAAGCCAACATAGCCAAGATTAGAAGAAAAGCATAAAACAGGGAAAAAATTTTACAGCCAATGTTTCTGATAAAGGCCTCATTTCTAAAATATATAAATAACTATCAAATTTCTAAGAATACAAGTCATTCCCCAATTGATAAATGGTCAAAGGATATGAAAGAATATAATAATTTTCAGATGAAGAAATTAAAGCCATCTATAGTCATATGAAAATATGCTCTGAATCACTATTGATTAAAGAAATGCAAATTAAAACAACTCTGACCTCACACCTCTCAGATTGGCTAAGATGACAGGAAAAGATAATGATAAATGCTAGAGGGAATGTGGAAAAACTGGGACACTAATGCATTATTGGTGGAATTGTGAACTGATCCAACCATTCTGGAGAGCAATTTGGAACCACAACCAAAGAGCTATTAAACTGCGAACACCCTTTGATCCAACAGTGCTACTACTGAGTGTGTAGACCCAAGGAGATCATAAAAGAAGAAAAAGGACCCATATGTGCAAAAATGGTTGTAACAGCTCTTTTTGTGGTAGCAAAGAATTGGAAAATGAGTAGGTGCCCATCAATTGGGGAATGGCTGAATAAGTCATGGTATATGAAAGTAATGGAATATTATTATTCAGAATATTATTGTTCTATAAAAAATGATGAACAAGCTGATTTTAGAACTGATGCTGAGTGAAAGAAGCAGAATCAGGGATACATTGTATATCATAACAGCAAGATTGTGCAATGATCTAGTATGACAGCCTTGTTTCTTCTCAGTGGTTCAGTAATCCAAGGCAATGCTAATAAACTTTGGATGGAAAATACCATCCACATCCAGAAAGAGAACTATGGAAACAATGTAAATCAACATGTTTTATTCACTTTTTTTCTTGTTTTAATTTTTCTCTCATAGTTTTTACCTTTTGTTTTTATTTTTCTTTCCCAACATGATTCATAAGTTAATATGTAAAAAATGTACATATATAACCAAAAACAAAATAAAATACAAAAAATAATAACAAATAAATTGCAGAAACCAGGTTTGAACTCAGTTGTGACTCCCAATTCAGTGTCCCCTTCTTTTTCCTCCATCTTACTTACAAGTATTTATTGATGGATGGAAGAGTAGAATTTTGATGGGATATAGTAAGACATAACCATGAATTAAAATCATTTGCTATACAGATAAAGGGAGAGAAATTAATTTTTTTCTTTAAGAACTTTACACAAGTCATGAAGCTGCTTAAAAAGACTTCTCTAAGAGATCACATCTGACGATTTTCTTTCCTCTTAGACAATTGCTATATTATACCATCTTATCAATGAGGCTGATTAATGCCCTGATCACTTATACCTTCTCAGCCCAGCCCAGCCCATTCCCCTTATCCAACTTTTCATCTTGTACTCCCATTCAGGATGGACCAACAGTGTACCTTCCCAAAGAATTATGTGCACACCTTGACTTGATGAAAATAACTAAGTAAACAAGCAAGAAATAATTTAGAAAAGGCCTCTGACTAGATTATAAAAATAAACCAATAACAGTTAATGGGGAAGAGCCACATCATTCAGGAACATCTCATCTAGGCTGACTTGGGGAGAAAAGCTGCTCTGGCTTTCTGAAAAGTCTACAAAAAACCCACTTCAAGATGCGCTATCACCATCAGACCATTTATTTCTGAAGAATCACTTATTCTGTACATGAGGACCTGGAGTTTGGTTAACCAGAAGGATGACCTTGCAATATGCTCAATTCTGGACCTGCACTATGAATGGCCAAAGAATTCCAGCATAATCACCTAGGAATGGGGACTGGAACTGTGAATGCATGGGAGAGTTTCCCAAGTTAGGAAACTCTCTGGACCAATGCAGATTGCCCCCTTCTTCATGACTTCTAGTCTTAGAGACACCAACCTACAGTCTTAGATACAAGTCTTGAGTACTAAGAGGTAAATAATAACAATCACAGATGGTCAGTGAGGTGGTGTGATAGTGCACAGAGCACTAGGCTTGGAGTGAGGAGGACTCATCTTCATGAGTTCAATTTTTACTTCAGACATTTACTAGCTGTGTGACCCTGGGCAAGTCACTTAACCTGTTTGCCTCAGTTTCCTCATCTGTAAAATGAGTTGGAGAAGGAAATGACAAACCCCTCCAGTATTTTTGCTAAGAAAATCCCAGATGGGGCTATGAAGAATTATATGTGACTAAACAACAGCATGCTCCGGGGATGGTCCTAAGTATTTTAAAATATTATCACATTTGATCCTCACAATAACCTTAGAAAGTAAATGACCATTTTATAGTTTATCCCCATTTTACAGTTTACAAACACACACACATACATATCTGTTATATGTATATGTATATATTTATATATATCCTTATGTTCCATAATGTGACTTTGCATTGTCACAGAAAACCACAGACCCAAGGGGAAAGGACCCAGCAAGGTTTTTCCCCAACCTTAGTAAACATGGCACTATCTCCAACCTAAGTTGGCTTCTTGAATGTGATGACATCTGAAACGCTGCCCAGATAATCTCTGCTCATCTGAAACAGTTACTTTGACCATAATGTCTATTATCTCTAACAATGCATTTTGAAAAATCTTGATATCTTTGTCCAAGATTTGTCATCAAAAAGCAAAGCAGGGTTTATAATAACTGCTGGTTAATTGGTTCCAATCCATATACACTTGTTTTTCTCATCTCTCCAACAGGGCAGAAATGAGACAGCATTCTCTAGAATTCACTAGTTCTTAAGCATGGTTCTTAAGCAGGATTGAGATCAGCTTTTTGGAGAGTTGGGAGAGGGGAGGGAAGACTGCCATCAAACTGGCAAACATCCACAGCCCATTACTTGCCTGTTTAACCCAGTGTTGAAAACTGCAGTGGAGATGGGAAGGACTAGAAGGCATTTGGCATTTAAAGAGGAGAAATTAAAAAATCAGATAGCTGTAAGGAGTGGGGGAGTCAGTGGGGCAGTGCTGTCCCCCCCCCGGAAAAAGTCAGGCTCCTTTTTTCTGGATATCATCTCATACCTACTTCAAATTGTTGATTTCACCTAATGGAGGGACTTTCTACTTCAAATGCCAGGGGTTCTGGAACTCAGCTCTGTAGACTTCACCAGACCCTCCACAACACACAAAAAGTCAAGAACCCTATTCAGAACAATGTCAGCTGGACAGTCATTCAAATTCACACAGCTCTCTTCCTGCTTTGAAGCTAGATAACTATGTAATAAGCCCTCTTCCTGATCAGCTTAGCATTCTCTGCTCCCTTTTCCTAAGTCAAAATCAGAAAATGATTGTCCAGATTTAAATCTATTCCTGCAATCCTGAAAATCTCCCTTTTCTTTGTAGACTCTCAAGAGTAAGTTGGTCACAGGTTTGAAACATACCAGAGTACCATTATATAATAGGGCATCATGACATTAATGGAAACATATTACTGACTTAGCTGTGTCACAAAAACCCCACAAATTAATGGAAAAGCATAGATAGAGTGCTTCAAATGACCAAAGATATTTGTTGATTTGGGAGAAAAAAATGAATGAATAAAGAAGAAAGAAGAGAAGCTAGAAGGAAGGAAAGAAGAAAGAAAGGAAAAATAAGGAAAGATGGAGGAAGAAAAGGGAGGGAAGGAGGGAGAGGGGGGAAGGAAAGAAAGGAAAGAAAGGAGAAGTGCCAGTTGTAACAAGTACACTTGGAAAAACATTTAGTAGGGTGCTTCAAATGACCAGACAAAAATATTTGGTTTGAAAGGAAAAAAGGAAGGAAGGGAGGAAGGAATAAAGAAGAAAAAAGAGAAACTAGAAGGAAGGAAAGAAGAAAGGAAGAATGAAAAAATAAGGAAAGAGGAAGGAAAGGGAGGGAGAAAAGAAGGAAAAGAGGAAGGGAGGGAGGGAGGAAGGAAGGAAGGAGAAAGGCCAGTTGTAACAAGTACACTATTTATATCCTGCTGGGAGAACAATTCAATGTTTATCTCTCTCTCTCTTCTCCCTCCCAACCTTCCAGGATTTATGATCTGGCCTCCTTTCAATGATTAACAGCTTATAGGCACAGAAGACAGTGTTCCACGTCTAGAGGGCAAAAAGAAGTATTTCCTGGACCTGTGTGATCCAGAGGTTGGGTACACCCTTGGGCCTGGGCAAAGTCTGTATAGAATCATAGGGAATAGCCAGCTTCCCCCACAGAGAGGTGGGGTAGATAAAGGAACATTTAGCTTACCTCTTGCTGCCAGAATTTCCATCCCGTACAAAATTAGAACTGTGTTTATTGATAGAATAGTTAGTCAGGTGCATGCATATATCATCCTAAAAAGACAATGAGTTCAGGAAGTCAGAAAGAAAAATTCAATTTAATTCAATTCCATAATCATTGATTACTACTATTATTATTATTATTATTATTGATTATCGTCTCAGATATTGGGCTGGGGACTAGACATACAAAAACTGAAGCAGTTCTTTTAATGAATTTACATTATACATGGGGCAGAGGTGGGGAGAAGGGTGTTTAAAAAATATAAAATGTATAATCAAAGGAAATACAAAGTGATTTGGGAGAAGGTGGGGAGGAAATGGTGCATTAACAATCAGAAGAATCAGAAAGGGTCTCAAGTAGGAAGGGGCATTGAGCAACACTTGAAGCAGCTGGGAACTCTTAAGAGGCAAAAAGAAGCAAGGAAAAAAGAGTGTCTCCGACAAGTGGGACTGACTGTACAAAAGAAGGGAGAGAGGATATAGAATAGAAATGAAAGAAGGGACAACAGTGAGAAATTCACCAGCGAATTCACCTGGAAATCTAAGTCACAGTCAGACTGTAAAAGACCTTAGAGGCAAATATAGGGAGCAGGATTTTATGCTAGAGGAAAAAGAAGAACCCTGAAACAGACTGAATGGCATGAGAATGGCATGGTTATTACTGGGCCTTAAAAATATCAACTTGCTGTTTGGAGAGAGGAAGATCAAAGAGATTATTATTGCAAAGGATGTGAGAGGTCCAATGGCCTAGTATGTTGCACATATTTTCAGACTTTTTCAGTGTATTAATCAATTTTTTTATTCCCCTTCCCCATTTTCTTTCTTTAAAATATTTTTGTTTTATGGAATGGCTTTAAAAGGGGAGAGAAATTGAGGAAAATTTTATATATAAAAAGATACCACCTTTAAAAAAAATAAAGATATTGCAATACTGCAGGAGAGAGGTGTAAAGACCCTGATTTAGGATGGTAACTATGTGTGTGGAAATGTATGGTAGACTCAGTAAGACTTGGCAACTGATGGCAGGTGAGAGTGACAGGTGAAGGATAGCTCCAAAGTTGCAAATCTGAGAATCTAGGAGAATAGCAGTACCTTTAAAAAACCTAGGAAAGTTGGGAAGACAAGTGGATTGAGGGAGGGAAATAATGAGTTCCATTTTAGACATAAAACATTTGAAATGATTATAGAATAGCCAGGAGGCAGTTGATGATAGATTGAAACTTGGGAGAGAGGTTAGGACTTTATATGTAGACATAGGAGAACCTAGGAAAGAAAGGAAAGGGAAGGGAAGGGAAGAGAGAGAAGGGAAGAGGAAGAGAAAAAAGGAAAGGAAGAGAAGGGAAGGGAAGGAAAGGAAAGGAAACAAAAGGGCTCAGGATATAACACTGGTACACACAACACACAAGGGACAGGATATGGATGTTGATTCAGCAAGAAGGTTGGGAAAGAATAGTCAGACAAGTGAAAGGAAAACCAGGAGAGGGCAGTATCAGGAAAAACCAGGGATAAAAAAGGAGGAGTTAAGATGTAATCAACAGCCACAAATGATGCAGAGAGATCAGGAAGGATGAGGACTGAGAAAAAAAAAATAATAATAAGGTTGTGATTTAGCAATGATTTCACTGATAACCTGGCATTTTGGTTGAGGGGTGGGATCAGAAGCCAGATTACAGGGTGAAGAAATGGAATCAAGCAGTGCTGACTACCTATTGCAGGCATTTGATTATGAAAGGGAAGAGATCAATAGTTTGGAAGTATAGGGCAGCGTTGTACATTGGATAGGGCACTGGAACTAAAGCCAAGAAGACCCACATCAAACATTTTGTATCAGTGGGACTCTGAACAAGTCCTTTATCCTCTCTATCTGTAAAACTGAGGGGATTAAAGATCCTCTAAGGTTCCTTCCAACTCTAAATCTATGATCTTTGGATGACAGTTTGAGGGAACCATAGGGAGTTAGCTTCTGTCCTTTTATTTCATTAATAGATTTACATATTTAGGTGGGAAAATTAAGAAAATCAAAAGAAATTAAGAGTTTGGAATTTGATTTTTTTAATGAAATGCCATAAATTTTATATTCTGCTGAAATGAGCACTTTAGAATGCCCAATACATCCCCTTGCCTCCAGGATGGACTTCACCCAAAAGCTGTAGGGAATGGGACTGACCTCTTGGAACCTTTAGCGTCAGGTGCTAAGTTAATACACCAGGTAGGGAAAGACAGATTTGAATTTGGACCAACTTCTTCTGCCCTGGATGGTAGCTTATGCCTGAAATTAACTGTTGGACAGGATGTACCGCCCTTACTCACCAAATTATCTGAAGAGGGATTAGAATAAGAAGTAGTGGCAAACCGAGCCAGACCCTCCTTGTACACAAAGATCCTGAGAGGATCACAGGAGGTCACCAACACATAAATCCGAAGGTCAAACTTGAATCCATCAATAATAAAAGGCTGAATGAGAGAAGGAAAGAGAAGCAGGTGACTTGGAAGGAGCCTCAGTTAGCTGCTGCTCTCTTCTTGAGCCCATTCTTGAGAGATGGGCCGAGGCTGGTGGACATCAAGATGACCAGTCCTTTGCTCCTAACTTCTTGGGTGTAACTGGACAAGTCATTTAAGCTCAATGATTGTCAGGGTATCTGTCTATAAAATAGTGTGCCTACCCACCTCACAAAGAAGTCTGAGACTAGGACGAGCAAGGAAGACCTCTGGGGGAAAATATCTGTGTACAAATACAAGGTGCCATCACTCTTCAACACTATCTCCCTCCAGAATGTACCATTAAAAGATGAGAAGAAAAACTGATTCTTTGACCCAGGGATTCTGCTGCTAGAATTATATCCCAGAAAAATGTCTGAAGATAAAAATGATCATGGAAGCATTTTCTGGAGATAACAAAAAAGCTACAGACAGATAATATTCCCAAAGGCAGGCCTGAGTTCAAAATCTTTAAATCTTAGACAATCAATTAACCTCAAAAAATAAAAAACATTTAAAAAACCTCTCTAGGCCTCAGCTCCTCAAGTTTGGAATACTAGTTGGCCAGTCAGGTATCTTCAAAACTACATTATCTATGATATCTCATGATTAAGGAACAAACCAATTTTAATATATATGTATAATAGAATATTACTGCACTATTAAAATTACAAATATGAAAAAAATCAGAGAAATATGGGAAGACCAATTTTGTATAAAGAAAGTAAAGACAGCAGAGGTGAAAGAATAATAGGCACATAGGCTACGATGCAAATAAAATCAACATGGATAGTCAACAAACTCTGGAGAAGCATGATGATCTCAATAAAAAAAAACTGGCAAAACTGAAGGCTATGTTCCTCAGAGTCCTTCTTTGTATCCCGAGAACGTGGTCTTGAATCTCAGATCTGTCACTTACTAACAATCTGACCCTGAGTAGATTTGTATCTGTGAGCCTTGCATCCTATAATACAAATGCGGCATTAAGTGACATCATAACACAGAGAATGAGCCTGGAATCAGGAGGATCTGATCCCCAGTAAGACTTTAGACACTAGCTGTGTGACCCTGGGCATGTTTGCCCCCATTCCACAGTTGTAGAAATGAGTTGGAGAGGGAAATGGCAAACCACTTCAATAACTCTGCCAAGAAAACTCCAGATGGGTCACAAAGAGTCAGACAAGACTGAAAGTGACTGAACATAGTCCATTCTGTTAACAACTGATAAACTGTTCTTTAGACAATTTGTAAGGTGGAGTGTTTAGGTATATGCTGGGAAATGCCTGATGTGTCAAAATAAATTATATCAATAATTCCCTTTATAAAAAAGAAAAAATGTCCACTGGCCATTCCTATTGTGAGAAGTATAATTCTCCCACTCCTATGTGATTTTATGTCAGTCTCAGAACTATGACTTCTTCAATGGGATTCTCATCCTCAGGCTGATATGAGACAAGAGATTTATTGAAAAGAAGAGAAGAGAAATTCTCTTGCTAAGTGGTGCAGTAGTTTAGTGATTCAATAGACCTCAAGTTCTAATCCTGCAAAAACACTAATTTTTGTGACCCTGGGTAAAATACCTTTAAAAATTACCTTTGATATATAAAGTTGACAGATCATATCTTCTCCAGGCTTGATATCTCTCACAGACCGAGTTACAAATATACCTCTCCCTTGGCAACCAGAGTCCGGCTTACAGATAAAGGTTTTAAATTTTTTTGATCGGCTATAGTTCTGCAAATCCCCCCAACTACCAGAGGGAGTGAAAAGGAAATAGGAAATAAGAAGTATGTTAGGTGGCAATACAGCTTAAACCAAGGCTAACTCTTTAAAAACAAAACAGATAAAAAACTGTAGAAGGCAATGGCTTTGATAAGATAATAATAAAAATGATCACTAACATTTATAGAGTACTTTAGGTTCACAAAATTCTTAAGAACCATTATAAATTTGTTTCTTCCTCTTTAACCAAGCAGAAAAAACTCCTGAGTTTAGAACTAATAATAATAGTTGGCTTTTATTTAAAAAAAAAATTACTGGGCAGTAGAGAGAGGGCCCAACCTGGAAGCAGGAAGACTCATCTTCCTGAGTTCAAATGTGAACTCAGACATTTCCTAGCTGGGTGACTCTGGGCAAGTCACTTAACCCCTGTGTGCCTCAGTTTTCCTATCTGTAAGATGAAGTGGAAAAGGAAATGGCAAACCACTCCAAAATCCCAAATGGAGCCACAAAGTTTGAAACAACTAGATAACTACTTCAACTGAACAGACTTTCTTGTTCCTCACAAACAATATTCCATCTCCAGTGTTTGCCTTGGTACTGATTTGTTTTCTTGCCTCTGCCTGCCTTTTGCAATCCTGGGTTTCCTTCCAGAATCAGTCTCCAGGAGGCAGTCTCTCATCCCTCCACAGTTGCTTGTTTTGTTTGGGTTTCGTATGAAGCTACATATATGCAAGTTGTCTCCACTATCAGAATATAAGCCCATTGAGGGCAAGGAGTAGTTCCTTTGTGATCCACCAGTGCCTAGAACCTAGCTTAATAAATGCTTGCTGACTCACCGATTGACTGGAAAAGTTGGGGAGACTAAAGTAGAAAAGGAATTACACTTACTCTGCTGGAAGACACCACGTTTTAGGGAAAAAATGGAATTCTTTAGGGAAAAGCTTTATCATACGACTCATATTCCTGGCCAGCAGGTCCTTTCGGCAGATTTCACTCATTCCAGGGAAGTGGTTGATCTTCTGCAAAGAAAGCTAGAAAGTATGAGCTCCAATCTCAATTCCAAGGAGGAAATGAAAATACCCACATCCAATTCTCACAGTGCCTCTGGCTTGGGACCATATTCCCAATGCACCCCCAGCAGATGCTTCCCCTACACTGGGGACTGATTCAAGCTCTAGTACCTGGTGACTTTTCATTTCCATTACTCGATCTAGGGACACTGAGAAGTCTGTCCAATAAAGGGTCCAGTCATCATGGTCCCCTCCCTCACGTAAGCCATACAGTCTAGCTGCCCGACGAACTGCATTAGACACACAGAAAGAGCCGTCAGACCATGAAGAAGAATGGGAGAAAACCTATATTGTGTCAAGCAAATTGCACACTGTCTGCTTTTTTTTTTTTAAGGCAGTTAAGAGTTAAGTGACTTGTCCACGGTCATGCAGCTAGTCCCTGAGGTCCAATCTGAATTCAAGTCTTTCTGATTCCATGGCTGGTGCTCTAACCTACTGCACCACCCAGCTGCCCCTTCTGCTCTCTATTTTTTCCAGACACCTTTATGTGAGGCTGGCACTATCACTGAGAAGCAAACAATACTATTGAAGAATGTGTGACTTAGTTGTGGCAAATTTCACCCTAAATTCATGGCTTGTCTTTGCTACAGAGAATGAACTGATTAAAATGATTGTACATGTATAACTTATAGCAGATTGCCTGCTACTTTTGGGAGGGGGAGAGAAAAGGAGGGAGGGAGAAAAACTTTGGAACTCAAAATCTTAAAAAAATGAATGTTGAAATTACATGTAATTTGAAAAATAAAATATTATTGAGGAAAGAAAGAACAACAACAAAAAAGAACAAACTGAATTGTTTCCAAACACTATAAGTTTGAACACTCAGAGATCACAAATTTATTGGACTTTGTATCAAGAGGACCTGGGTCCCAATCCTGTCTCATCCACAAAGTATCTGCATGTCTCACAGCAAATCATTTAACATCTTTGGACCTCAATTTCCTCACTTGTAAAATAAAGTCATTGGACTAGATGATCACTAAGTCTCTTCCAAATTGAGATTTATGATACTAAGTCCAAGCAAAAATTAATTAGAATGACAAACTGTCTGGGGAAAAAAGATTACCATATACTTTCTAGAGAATATCATTAATTTTTGGGCTGCTCACTGTTTTTTTATTAGCTGTGATTATGGGGACTGAATGTGGATCACAACTTAGTTATTTGTATCTTTTTGTGGTTTTCTTGCTTTTTTTCTTTTTCACTTTTTTCCTTTTTGATATGATTTTTCTTGTGCAGCATGATAAATGTGGAAATATGAAGAGAAGAATTGTACATGTTTAACATATATTGGATTGCTTGCTGTCGGGGAGAAGGGTGGGAAGAAAGGAGGGAGAAAAACTTAGCTGTGTTTGCTACTAATCTGGAGGGTAGTATAAAAAGGCAAAGGGAAAAAATTGTTGAATGGGATGTGCAAGGGTGATGGATGACGTCCCTCTAAATTTTGTGGTCATGACCTCACTCATCCTCACCCCATATATATCTCAAAGTTGCTGTCCCTATAACTAACATGGCAAGTAGAGGTATAAAGTGTGAGGAAGGTGTATATTGTTGGCCTCCCTTGTTGGAAATCAGGAATACTGGGAGACTAGATTTCTAGTGTCCTGGATATTTAGCTCAAACTATGAAAAGGGTGAAAGCTAGGTGGTCTAGTAAATAAGACTGCCAAATCTGGAGTCAGGAAAACACATCTTCCTCAGTTCAAATATAGCTTCAGAAACTTACTAGTGGTAGGAGCAAGTCACTTAACTCTGCCTCAATTTCTTCATCTATCAAATGAGTTGGAAAAGGAAATGGCAAATAACTTCAGTATATTTGTCAAAAAAAAAAAACCCAAATGGGGTCATGAAGAGTTGGACATAACTGAAAAAAAATGAAATTGAATGAAGAAGGAAAAATAGGATTTGGAATTGTTTTCTTGGATCCTTAAGGAATGCAATTTCACCCTACCAATGAAATTTGGTACCCCAAACACAAAATGCTCACCACTATCATACCGGCAACTGGATAGATTGATCACCAATCATCTGGAAAAGAGAAAAAAGAAAGCAGCAAGACAGAGACAGAGAAACCGAAAAGGACCACAGGATGGCAAGACCCACAAATCAAAGAGCTATATAAAAAAATATTCCATCCATGGTTGAGAGGGAAAGGATCCTTAAAATCTGAGTTGTTAGGGCAACCTGATTCCTTACTATACTGTAACTAGTTTCCACCGTAGGATATTCCACAGGTCCACAGGGGCATAGCTGTTACAATAATAGGTACCATAGAGATATAAATATCTGATCCATTATTTATGTTATGCTTAGTGGCAAATCTCACCTCCATTATCAGTATGTTATTTTTCTTATATCTATAGAAAGGTAGGAGCATGCCAAATGGAAAAGGAGACAAGAAATGTGGAACTCAGATCTTTATTATTTTATTCAAAATGGTTGGAATCCCCATAGGCAGCATTTATTTGTAAGAAATTACAAAACCAAAAAGAACATAGATAATGTTAATCTGTGGCTTTCTCTATCAATATGCTTCCACAGGAATTCGTTTTAGTGGATCCCGTTTCTATGTGAGTTTGGTCATACTGCTCATATTCATTAAAGCAGATAACTGAGAGACTTTTATACTTTCTCCCACTAATCTCCTCTCTTTCTGGACCCTCTGCTCTTTATAACAAGCTGCTCTCCCCAGTCTCTAAGCTCCATAGTGCCGGTGTAGTTTTCTGTGTTTCTAAGGTCCTTGTCTCCTGGGTCTACCCTCCCCTCTCCCACTTTCCATCCTCCATTTCTAACCTTCTTCTCCTCCTCTTTTTATGACGCTGAGAGGAACACTTCTGTAAGGCTGCCGCAGGATCTTTCTCAGCATAAGTCAGCGTTTCGTCCTCTCTTGATTCACCTTCTACAGAGATGTCCTCTCTCTCATCTGATTCTCCCAATTCCACTTCTTCCAAGGTCAGGAACTGCGGCATCTCTGGGGATGGAGTTCTGGGAAAATAACAAGAGTGGGACCACTCGAAGAGTAGAGAGCAATTACATGAACCCACCTCCAGGGGGACCCCCTTCCTTGTTCATTTGGATGGCAAGAGCGTCCCTAACTCCAAAACAAAGGCTTAATGTTAAAAAAAAAAAAAAAAAAAATTTCCAACCCATCCATCTAGCGCAAGCTCAAAGTGGGGACTGATTCCTCTTTTTGCTACTAACTGTATGACCCTAGGGAGTTGGACAGCCAACCCCAGCCCTGAATTTTCTCTCCTGTGACTCTGCAGAGCAGGCTGAAACCTTCCAATGCATGGTGGCAACTGGTAAACAAGCTCTGGCTATTAGGCAGATATTGTGCCAGGCTGGATACTACAACTCAAGAGGCAAGCTCTGTACCTTACCAGGTGAAAGAGTTATTCCCAAAGGGTACAATTAGGTGCTCTAAGGAAATCTGTTAACTTTTTAAAGCCCCAAAGAGACCACTAAGAGAGTAAGTAGGATACTAGCTTGAAAGTTACTGCTACCTACTGGCATGGAGCCTACCCCTAATAAGATCAATGATAAATTTATATATTCATTCTTGCTCCATTCACCTTTAAAATTCCTGACATGTTTCCCTATGTTTTGCTTTAGGCTCCTTTTGGTAGAATTTAGAATTAAAAATTTGAAAAAAAGAAAAAGATGTTAAAATTGTTTTTACATATAATTGAGAAAAAAATAAATTGTAAAAAATGTGTTTGTATGATTGCACATGTATAACCTATGTCAAATTTCTTGCCTAATTTTAATGAAAGGTTAGAAGAGAGAGAATTTGGAGCTAAAAATTTGAAAAAAGAATGTTAAAAGTGTTTTTACATGTAAGTGGGAAAAATATGTATGTATATTATATATAACATAATATATATTATACATACATTATACACAATGTATATATATATATATATATATATATATACATATATATATATATATATATATAAAATTATTATAGAGTCCTTGTGGTGATCCAAACTGACTTTCTGACAATCTCCTGCTACCCCAGTCTCCATGCTCCACAAGTTTTGGGGCCAATTGTCCTACCATTACATACCTGAATATCTGAATCTATCCTTCCCCACCCATCCCCATCCAACACATACCCCTTATCACAGTTCTGAGTCTGATCCAATTTGAAATATTAGAAATATTAATATTCCAGTTGGCTTGTGTTCCCAATTATATGTGAGCTCTTTTATGGAAGGTCTTGTCTGTTATTTTAATGCATCCCAACTAACGCATTTAATAAATACATGTGACTTACTCAACATTATTTATACTCTATCTGCTCTGGGTCCTGTACTAGGCTTACCATAAATTAAACCTAGGGGTAAATTTAAAATCCAGGTTCCCTCACCAATCTCTTTGTAATTGCTCCCTCACCATTCTCTTTACCTCTCTATTCAAACTCTCTAGCTCCAATATAATCCATCCCCTATCCCTATCCCAGCATCCCGTATACCCTGGCCCCTAGCATCATTTACCCCGCTGTATACTTACCCCCTTTCCTCTTCTTCCAGGATGGAATCTCTCAAATCAATGATGGGGGCCCCTTTTACATTCCCTTCCCTGTTCACATACCTGCATTGGCAGATTTTATTAATAATCCCTTATATTTGTAAAGTATTTAAGCCCATTTTCATATATATCTTCTATCTTACTTGATATATTAATTCAATGAACATTTATTTATTAACTACCCTTTACATGCCAAGCAAAATGCAAGATCAAAGATTTAGAGCAGGAAAGCCCTTAAAGGTCATCTAATTCAACTCTCTTGGGTTTTTTTTGAGGGGGGTATTTTTTTAACAGAGAAATTGAGGCCTGGGAAGGTTAAACAATTTGGCCAAGGTCACACAGATAGTAAATGGTAGACTCAACATTTGAATCTGCTGCACATGGGCAGTGGACTCCAAGTCCAGGACACTGATGTTGGGAGGAGATAAATTTGAATAAGACAGAGCTTCTGGTCTCATGAAGTCTTAGTCTAACTGATTCCTCACACTTCACTTGTGTGATGGAAAGCAGGATTGAAGAAAGTTTAGATTTTCCCCAGAAAAGTTGTTACTTATGAGGACTGGTACTCAAACCAAAAACAACTTGGATGGTCTTACCTATTCCAACAAGAAAAGCAACTTGGGCCACTGAACCAAACAATAAAATCTCAGTTCCACAGGTCATAGAATCATATGATTCTCGAACATATCTAAATCTTCTACAAAACAACAGATTTAGAAGCAGAAAATTTCTCCATTCTTATCCCCTCATTTCACAGATATGGAAACTGAGGCTCAAAAGAGATTAAATCATTAGCCCAAAGCCACACTAGAGATGACAGAGATGCTATGAACTGGGTCATCTGGTTCCAACTGCTGGTAGGTAGTCAGGCCCTCCCTATAACCAGGTAAATTCTGAGAAACATTCCAAAAGAACTGAATGATAAGAGATCTTTACCTTGCTTACCCTTTTTTTCTTATTAAAGCTTTTTATTTTCAAAACATCTGCATGGATAATTTTTCAACATTGACCCTTGCAAAACCTTGTGTTCCAAATTCTCCCTTCCTTTCCCTCCACCTCTTCCCTTGGATTACCTGGCATTACTCTTGTAGACAAATCTTGGGTTCCACCCTCAGTTCAAGGAGTCAGCGTTTATCAAGCCCTCAAGGACAGATTCGGTTAACCTAAAGGTTAATGCTGCTCTGAGGTAAGGAAACTGATCCTCATATGTCATATGTCAGCCTTTTCAATTTGGAATGGGCTGTATTCTTTCTCTCCCTCTCTCTAGTCTTTGTCCAAGTGGACAGATGTCAAGAGAGAAGAAAAAAAAGTCAAGCCTCTATCACCTGAAACCTTCTTTCCATCTCTCTGCTCTCTTCTATTATTTCCTTCTCCCCCCCCCCCTCATTTTTGCCTGCACGGCTGGCCTTTCTTTGGATTCCATAGACATACACACACAATTCATTCTCAATGATGGCACTATTGGCTAAAGGTACTTTGAGAATCCACCTTGGGCTTGCAGAAGGATTTCCAAAGATCACCTAGCCCAATTTCTGAATGAGATTAAAAGAGAATTTTCTTTTCTCTTTTCAATTCCAACAAGAGTTCATTTAACATTTACTACTTGCCAGGCACTGGGATTCAAAGACACAAATGAGACAGAACAAAGGATGCATTTCCACCTTTTCTTACCTAACAAAACAAGTTACCTTGGTCCTGCCCAAGAGAATAATAGATTTAGCACTGGGAGTAACTGAAGAAATCATCTAATACACAGCACCCTCCTATTTTATAGATGAGGAAATAGGCCAGAATGGCAAAGTTGTCCAAGACCACATGGTTAATAAGACCTAAATGAGAACTATCTGATTGCTCTTTGGACTCTGACCTGCCTGCCTACAATTAGGATATCTCCTATGCTATATCCTGCTTTATATTCATTCAACTGACAAACACTTAGGGGCAATGAAATGATAAAGGCTTTCAATCTATTGGGAGAGACAAGCACCACCAGTACAAATTAGAATATAAGGGTAGAGGGGGGAAAAGTTTATCACCCCTTTCTCTCCCTACTCTTAATATCAAAACCGTTCCTAAGAAGGTAAGAAAATCTCACTGTATGCCCCACACTTATGTACATTTTTTTTTCAGATGGAATCTGGTCCAAAAGAGAAGTCTTGATGGGGAAAAAAGAAGATACATGACAAGAGGATACATGACAAGAGGAAACATGATTGGGAGCGGGGGTGATATATGGAGAAGGAGGATGAGGATACTGTTGCCAGGTAGCCAGATGAAGACTTCTCTTGTTAACTATTTTAAATAGGCTCCTACAAACCTCTCCAATCCTTTTACCATACTTTGTTACCAAATTGATATTCTCAAAGCAGCAGGTCTGAGAATACCATTCTATGCCCCCACCTCCACTTTAAAAAGTTTCAATGGCTCCCTATGGCCAAACAAACTTACTTGTTCATTCCAAAACATTACATCTCTCAATTCAGGACTACCAACATCAAGTCTGGAGTGCTCTCCCTCCTTACATCCCACTGATGAAATTTCTAATTTTCTCCAGAGTGCAATTCAAAAGCCACCTATTTAAAACAAGGGATTTTACCCAATTCCTCACCCACCCATTCAGTCAGTCATTGGTGTTCATTTCCTCACTGAAATTATTTTGTATACATTTTGAATTTGATATCAAGGGGAACAAAGACTAGACTAGACTGATTTTTGCCTTTGATCTATCTCCAGTGTCTGGCATTGTGGTTAACACTTAATACTTTTAAAATTGAATTTAGATTATTTGATTACATCACTGTCTCTCCTCCAAAATCTTCAGTGGCTACCCACAGCCTTAAAAACCAATTCTTTGGTCTAATTGAGAAATAAGGTCCTCAATAATGTGGCTCCTATCTATCATTCTCAATTTACCTTTGGGTACTTTCATTCAACCCAACTGGAGTCTCTCTGTGAGCTGGATATTATTCTGATTTTTCTCACTTCTAGGCATTTGTATACATTGCTCATGTACCTAAATCAGAAATTCCACATCATCTAGTAAACTCCTTTTTTTTTCCATTAAGTCCCAAATAAGGTGCCATCTGTTCATGGAGCTTTTTCTGATAGCCCCATTTATAAGTTCCCAGGCAAGCAATATGGTACAGTGAAAAAAATATTGACTATAGAGTTATACAACAAGGTTTGAAGCCTGCTTCTGAAATTTATTACCTGTTTGGTCTTGGGTAAACCATTTAATCTGGATGTCTCACTTTCCTCATATCTAAAATGATAAGGGTTGGACTAAATGACCCTCTAGGATTTTCTTTCGAGTTACAGATCAAGGACCCTTCCCAAGTCTGGTCTTTCTTAGGGATTTAATCATATTCTAATTCATTTATTATATTTTATTACATATTATATGAGATATATATAATAAATTATAGTTTACTTGTATACATATATTTTCATCCTTCTCCCCATTGGGGGAAGCCCAAAGACTGTGTATCAATTTATTTTTTCATACAGCTAAACACCCTGTACATGGCAGCTATAAAACAAAATGCTTTGACAATGAAGCTTGTGCTGATTACTTGTAGAAAATATGACTACCAATTAATGTGACTGTCCTGTGTGGTTTGCAGAAGCACTCATTTCCTCAGATTAAAATAAGCACCTTATATCCTCAAAAAAAAAAAATAGCATTGCAGTGTCATAGGATCTTAAGGCCTGGGAGTGTCCTTAAAGGACATCTAGTCTACCTCCATTTTGCAAATGTCCCCAGAAGGGGAACTCTTCCCCCGCCCCAAGATTATGCCAGCAGAAAACCATAATTTGAATTCAGGCTTCCCACTCCAAATCCAGTCATCACTACATTGCACCACCTGATATTAATGCCCTTATGGAAATGAAGAGGAGGGAGATGTAGGTTTTATTTTTGGTTTTTGTTTTTTTTTTATATTAAATGGAACCATTTTATCTATGTCACACTGTAAGGAAATATAGGAGCAGAAAGCATGCTGAACTTTATAATCATAAGAGTTAGAGCCAAAAGGTATCTTAAGAGATCATTCAGCCCAACCTCTCATTATACAGAAGAGGAAACTAAGAGAAAATAACTTTCTCAAGCTCCCAAAGGTAGTAATGGCTAGCATTTATCTATCCCTGTTTGCAAACACTTTACATATTATCTCACCAGAGCTTCACTATAACCTTGTAAAGGAGGTAGTATTATTTCCTCATTTTACAAACCAGGAAACTGAGGCAGATAGCAGCTAAAGTGACTTGCCCAGGCTTATACAGCTAGTAAGTATCTGAATTGGAACTGAAATCTTCCAGAGCCGGGATTTTTACCCAGGTCTTCTCTCTGGAATACTGTTCTGTTCCAATGCAATTGTGACTTCTAATGCCCAGCTCCTTGAAGCAGTGAAAGGATTCACAAAGTTCAAAGCTGTAAGGTCTGATAACTTCCCCCCCTCTTTCTCCCCCCCTCCCCCCGCCCAATACATTTGTATCATATTAACATACACTGGGTTTTTCTTTGAAGTGTAACTAGAAAAATTTCCAAAGAATTCATGCATTAATGTTCACTAAGATCTTTTCCTCTGGGATCTTTTGATCTTTCCAAGGAGATGATGGATATGAAGCATTAATAAGAGTACAACCAACCTCCAGAGTGTAGCTGGGAAATGTGTTCCACAGGGATATCCTGTCTATTTGGACTCAAATTCCCTTAAGTCTAGGCAGCCACACTACAGAGACTAGTTGCAAGATTAATGGAAGATGAAAAGCAAAAGTCTTATAAGTGTGTCACCATGCTAACCACAGGAACCAAACAGAGATATTCAACTTGTTTTGGTAACCCAAAGTGTGTCTTGGCTCAGTTTTCCAAGGGGACTCCAGTCTCATTCACCTAGGATAGTTAACAAAAACAACCCAAATGATTTCCTTTATTTTAGCATGGTGCTAATAATAATAAGATTATAATTACTGGATTATTTTTCCTTAAAGAGGAAGTTTTGCTCTCCCTTATCTCCACATGCTAAGGAGTTATAAAATCATGACCACCTGTCTTTAAATGCCCCTACAAATGGATGTGAATGACTATGCAGCTGAAACAGGACAAACTTTTTCAATGTCACTTGAAGAACAACCCAAAAGAAAGGCCTTTGTCATTGTTCAGTACTGTCCCACTCTTTGTGACCCTATTTGAGGTTTTCTTGGCAAAGATACTGGAGTGGTTTGCCATTTCTTTCTCCAGCTCATCTTAAAGATGAGGAAATTGAGGCAAGCAGAGTTAAGTGATTTGTCTAGGATCACCAGCTAACTAAGTGTAAGTAAAAGCAGTAAGTGTCTGAGGCCTGATTTAAACTCAAAGATAAGAATTCCTGACTCTGGGTTCAACATTCTATCTACTATGCCACCTAATTAATCCTGGAAGAAAAAAAAGCTCTTACTGAAAAGCAGATGGGAAATCAGAATTTAATTTCAAGTTGGCCTTTGGCTTACTATTCAACAGGCACTAAATAACTGTCCTTTCTATGCTAGTTTCTTCCTTTAAAAACAAAATCTGAGCAGAGCGACTATAAAAACTTTAACCTTAATCTGTCTCCTATCAAAGGGACTGAATGAGGTTCAAAGTTGGAAATAGTACTCTAAGGTTTTGTTTTGTTTTGTTTTTTAAAACAGCTGCAATACATGAGACAACAGATGCCAGGAGACAGAGCTGAACCTCAGACCTGGGAGTTTGTAACTATTTAGGTGCTATTTCTGGTCCTTCCACTAGTTCAGCAGGAGGCTTGGAACAATCCTCTGTAAAATTGGAAAACAGCAACATGGGGAGGTTTAAAAAATTGCTTAAGTGATTTGCCAATATAAAGTGCTTATTAATAATACTGCCACCCACCAAGAGCAATAATAATACTGCTGAGTAGCTCACAGTCCATCTTTTTATCCTGCTGGATGGATATATTAGAGAATTCTTCAGGTAAAAAAATGGAACTGCTTGGCTGAAATTGTATAGTGGAGCACTGGACTGGGAATCTGGTGCCATTTTACGTGTCATTTTCTCTATGAATCCTCTTCTGATACCCCCAATAAACTATCTTGTATTTATGTTATATATATTTATATGTGTACTTGTCTTCCCTATACAATGGAAGGTCCCTGAGGGTAAAGGACTTTTATTTTTGTCTTTGCATACCAATTGCCTAATGTAGTGCCTAATAATCAGTATAAACATCATCGATTATTCATAGAATGATTTGGAGATATCTCATTTAACCTCTCCCAGCCTTAGTTGCTCCGATAGACAAGATAACTTTCAAAGGTCCCTTTTAGTTTTGTGATTCTGTGTGGCCAACTTTATTCTCAATAAGGCCTAAAGGTATTATAATTATCCAATAAATGGATAAGCGGTCTCCAGGGTTCAAATCTACTGTAGAGCTTTTATTATAGCTCCAAGGATTTTGCCTCAAGGTGAGAAACTAGTAAGTCACCTAGGGAGGCGATAAAGGGGTACACTGAGGAAGTCCTAAAATTCCCCTTCTGAGAAGGTTCCTCCATAGAAATGAAGGTTAAGTATTTGTTGCAAAGGAATCCTTTGCACATAGGAGACTTAAGACTCTTGAGAAAGAATACCAGACACCTTTTCTATGGTAGAATGGAAGTATTTGGGAAGACTTGGAAGGATAATGGAGGAGGGGTCCACAGTTATGATAGATCTAGAGCTCATTTTGCAGATGAGTAAAGTAAGGCACAGAGAAAAGGGGGGGAGGTTTGGTCAAGAAAGAGCATGTGGAGATGAAGAGGATCAGAAACGTATTTTAGAGTGGTCTAGAGAGATGGAGAACAGAGTATGGGTTCAGGAGTGAAGGGGGAGGTGAGAGTTAGTGGAAGAACTCAAGAGGGAGCCCGGTGAGTTTAGGGATTATGTTTACGGTCATGGATTATACAGCAAGGGAGCTGGCTGCATGGGGTGAGGGTGGGGGGCTGGAACGGAGTTAGGAGGACGTGGTGGGATGGGGGCGCGGTGGGCTGCAGCAGGGATATCCAAGGCAGAGAAGGGTGAGCAGCGGGCACTCTTACCCACAGCTCTTCATGCGCCCGCACACCCCCATTCCGCTGTCCGTATCACTCTCGGCCAAAGTGGACGCAGCCTCCCTCCCCCACTCCATGGTCTGCAGGTGGTCGTTGTGCCCCATCGCCAGTCCCAAACCCCCTTTGCGATCTCCGCAGCTTTGGGTGGGCCGAAGGTTGGTTTTTGCAAGAGCCAGATCTCGGGCTCTAAATTGGCCTTTTCTCCTGACCGCTCTCCCCAATAAATTAACCGCCCTTTTCTTCCCATTGGGAAGAGCTCGAAGGTTGTCCCGGGAGACGCTAGGACGCAGAGCCCTCGAGAACCAGCGCGAGCTAAGAAGGGGTGGTTCCCAGCTCCAGCCACATAGCTGGGGAGCGAAGAATCCAGGTGCGCAAGCCCAAGGCCGGCTAAGCGAGAGAGAGAAGGGGGGGCGGGTCCGGGCCAGGGCTTGGAGTTCAGCCAATCAGCGAGCTGGCTCGGAATATTCTGATATACCACCCTCTGCAAAGGTGTGAATAAGTTTCCAGTCTCGAAAGGCTCTTCTTTTCCTGAGGGCGTGACGCCATCCTCCGAACATTGTGACGTAGTCAAGCGGGATCCTCCCATTAGACAAGCCCACACAAAGGGGAGGGAGACTTATCCCAGACAGTGGAGGAAAACCAAAGGTGATAGGTCACATATCTATAACACTTTTCTTTTTTTATTATTATTATTCTTTTTTTTGGATACCATCACTGAACTCAGGTGCTCCTGATGCGGGAACTAGTGCTTTATTCATTCTGCCACCCAGTGACTGAACTTTGTTCTTATTATTTTAGTTTCCCACCATCTGCAGTATTGGATACCAATCACTTTCCAACAAATATCCTCCAGTTATGCATTTCCCCTTTATGTATAGTCTTCCACCGTAGAATGTAAACTCTTTGAGGGCAGGGACTGTTTTGTTTGCTTGCACTTGTAATCCCAACACTTAGCACAGTAAGTACCTGCATAAATAAGCTTTTCTAAATGTCTCTGTCACTTTTTCTCTGTGTCTTTTCTTTGTCTCTGTATGTGTGTCTGTCTCTATTTCTCTTCCCTCATTCAACTCTTTTTTTCTCTTCCTTTTCCTTTCCTTCCCTACCGTTCCTCCATCTATCTATCCATCTCTCCATCCATACTCTTATCCATCTATCTATCATAAAGTTAGTGGTTTAAGTTTTACAAATCACTTTTCTTATAGCTTAATACAAGGTTAAATGACTGTCCTGAAAACACACATACATCTTATAAATCCAGAAAAGAGCTCTAACTCGGTTTTCTGACGCCAAGTTTAGTGCTCTTCCACCAAATCACATGGTACCAAGTAATTGTTATGCCTTTATGCCTAGGTGTTTGAGGAAAATTAACAGTTTAGATCATGGGACAGCAGTGGACAGAGTGCCAGGCCTGAAGTGAGGAAGACTGTTCTTAGGTTCGTTCAAGACTGGCTTCAGACACTTACTAGCTGTGGGACGCTGGGGGCAAATCATTTAACCTTGTTTGCCTTAGTTCCTCCTCTATAGGAACCTGTGAACAACTCCAGTATCATTGCCAAGAAAACCCCAAATAGCATCATGGAGTCGGACACAAATGAACAGATACAGCCCTTGCCCTCCTAGAGTTTTCAGTATATAAGGGAACTAGATGTTAGATTAACAATTATAAGGAAGTCACTCCCTATGTTAAAGCAAAAAAATGTGCTTCCCTATAATATCCATCTATTGTATGTCCCTATTTCTTTCTACCCTCTAGGGCCAAGAAGAACTGTCCTGCTTTTTTGTCATAGACCTTAAGGTGTCATTGAGAAATTTTAAACAGAAAGATTATATAATCAAATTGATGCACAAAGAAGATTAATCTAGCCATGAAGGAAAGGATGAATTGGAGGGTAAAAGAGGAAAGGTGAAAAGACAAATTAAGAAGCCAGTATATCCATATAAAGTGATTATCGTGGTAATCAGGGGTTTCAGGGTGGGAGGGAGGGTGATGATAAAAATATAGAAGCAAGTATTTGAAAGACTGGTAAAGCTAAAACTGAAAAGATTCAAAAAACTAATTCAATGTAGGAGGAGATGGAAGAGCCATAGTAAAACATGAGGAAAGTTTAGGGGAAAAGATTCAGATAAGAATATTCCAGGAGAATTTGAGATTCTTTACAATTTCATTTTTGTTTTTACATCCATTTAACCTACATATTGGGCACTTACCAAATGATTACTAAATTGAACTGAAGCGAATGATGAACTTGGTTTGGGGACAAATGTTTTAAGTTTGAAGGGCCAGTGAAATATCCAGGTGAAATGTCCCTTAGGTAACTAGAGGTTTGTGTTAGAACTTGGAAGAAAGGTCAGTGTTTGAATGAACTGCTTATCAGGAAACACTTCCTAAAAGAGGTGGTCTTTGAGCAAGTGAATCAAGAATGTCTTGACTGAGGGATTAAAAAGTAAAAACACAGCACTCTCACAGGAACAGCCTCTTAGATCCAAGAGGAATCCCCCATCCCGGCATCACCACCATCACCATCTCGGAGACTGGGAGTCTCATCTGCTAAAGACCCAGGTGCTAAAGGCAAAGACACAGTTTTCCCCATGGACATGAAATCCCTTTGTCACATGGCTTTGAAATTTACTATAGGATGAACAGAGGGCCCAAAGTAGAACCAGCCACACATCTGCCACTCACCCAGAAGCCCTTCTCCCTGCCTCAGGCTAAACTGCCTTTACTACCCCCACCCACTATTTTCCCATCCTGGAAAGGGGAGGGAGATTGGGAGAAGAGAAGCAGAAGAGACCCAGGTGACCACCATCAACTGGCCACCCAGCAGATGCTTCAGAAAGACCAATTGTTCTAGGCTCTACCCCCTCCCAAGCTTTTGCATCTTTATTTCACCTCCCTCCCCAGTGTCCTACCAATCTGTGCTGCTTCAGTCTTTGCTCCCACTGGAGTGATATTGTAATGGAAATGAAGGTGGGGGTATAGGACTGAGAGGCCAAGATTTACAGCTTAGAGAGGGTTTCCATTAAAATCCCTGACAACTGGTTATTTATGAATCGACTGGCTGAAACTGAGCTAATATCCCAGACTAGGTCTGGCACCAGGGATGCCCATCAGGAATGAAGAAGGGGGAACTGAAAAGCTAGCCCCAATTAAAAGCAAAAAGTATATAATATAATCAGATACTCCCTCCCTACTAGGGGAAGGATGGGAAAGCATCTGTGACTTTTGCTTAAAAAAAAAAAAAAAGCCACATGGCCAAATGATGGTGGGGGAGGGAGGACTTTGTATGCTTAGGGTAAGAGGTTAAAAAAAAACTGTGAGGATTTCTTTCCACCACCAATACTGCAAATAATGTTCACTAGTCAGTAACAGAGCTAGACCATGGCTACTTGTCTAAACTGAACCTGAAAAGTTAAGGCCCAGTAAGTTTTTCTGGATGCTGGAACTGTCTTTATTTCCAGAACACTTGATTCTTTATTCCTATGGTAAATCATCAATAATAAAGCAACATATTATATTGTTATATAACTTACAGTTATATAATAATGTTTTATGATTCTATTGTTATAACGTAATACTTGTTTGACCTGGCTTTCCCCAGGAGCCTAAATCATTTTCATCCATTCATGGACATGGGACCCAGGACTCAGTGCTATTGGGAGGAATACCATTTATATAATAGCATTTACATAGCACTTGGCAAATATTTTCTCATTTATCCTTCAATCCTGGGAGGGAAACTGAAAGGCTGACAGAAATTAAATTACTTCTGTAGGGTCACATATCTAATAAATGTCTCAGGCTAGATTTGCACTCAGGATTTCCTGACTCCAGGCCTACTAGGCTGTATTCACAGAGCCACCTAGCTACCTCTTAATTTGTGGAATCTTACAAATTTGGGGGGAAAAAAACCTTCTACTTTTGAATGAACACTTAAAAAACTAAAATTGGTTATTAACTCATTTAAAATCACCTCACATATATAAAACAAATATTTTGTATTTTCTAAGTCTTGCCTAGCTATCAATTACATTGGAATCTGTATCTTTCCCTGTGTTCACCAAAATGAAGAAGCCTTAAAATATGGGGACTTAGTTAACCAGGAGGGTAACCTTGAAATATACTCAACTCTTTGGACCTGCAGCAAGAATAATCAAAGAATTTCAGCATAATGGAAGCTAACAGAATGCCCTCTCTCCCATCCCCATAAGTAAGATTGTGGGCCACAGGATTGTGGGAAGGACTTGGTGCTTTAGCATAAGATAGCACATAGTTTGTTTCTATCTCATCCCTATATCTCAAGCCTCTTCCTACCTCCCCCAACCATGATGACAGAAGGAGGATGCCTCAGTTTAAAAGGAGAGACAGATTCTACTCTCTCTTTAAAAGAATAGGCTTAGAATTTGTCTCTGTCTGTCTCTGTGTGTCTGTCTGTCTCTCCTCTCTCTCTCTTTCCCCCCTCTCTCTTCCTCTTCACATACACACACATACACACAGACTTGTAGTGGGAGTCTCCCCTACCCTTACAGAAATGGTGATTGCTTGCATTGTAGCTGGCTACTAGAGCAGGGGCTCATCCCAAACTGGGATTTCAGTCCTCTGGCAGCCTTTTCTGCTTTGTGTTTTGGAGATTTTTTTACACTGGGCATAGGTGCCCAAATAGAGATCTTGACAGGTGAACTTTTAAGCAGTAAACTATCTGTTGGGTGCCTCTGTTTGCATTACTAAAGCAGCCCTCTACTACTACAATGTGCCAGGCTCCTGAGGGAAGATGAGGGATGTTAAAAGGAAGTGCACAGTATCAGAGCAGGAGTTGTTCTAATTGTACAGAGACTCTACACGGTTGTTAAGGAAGGTAGATGACACTGGAGGCTTAAAGTGGACCTACAGGGAGCTGAGCAAGGTCATCATATAAGTGGTAATAACCATATCTGACCTTGTTTGTTGACAAGGGGTAGGGGTGGGAGGTGGAAGATAGCTTCAGGAACCAGCAGCAGGTAATGTACTGATTTCTAGGGGCAGGGTAGGCACTTTCATCAATAATCTTTCTGGTATGGTTATGATAGGTGATGCAAGTAGATCCATTGTAGCTCATTTTGATCTGGAATGCAAAAGGCTGTTCTGCATTGTTGCCAGTGGCCAGTTCTATAATTGCTCTCTATCCAAGAATTTAAGGAGCAGAATTATTGGGAAGTAGTTTGGTTTTTGGGGGGGAAGGAGGGAATCAGTGTGGAGTGGAGTGGGGAGTCCCTCAGAGACTTCAGTAGTCTATAGTGTACTGGAAAGAACTCTTGCCTTTCTGAAGGGGGCCTTAGAGGCAATCTAGTCCAATCCCCTTGTTTTACAAATGAAGAACTAGAGTCCCCGGGGAAAAGGAAAGGATTTGCCCCCAAATTATACAGACAGTCAGGTTTGGTTTTGTTGTTTTTTAAATATCATTGTGCTGTTTTCATCTTGGAATTTCTCAGAAGACTCAGGTTCAAGCACTGATGCTGTCTTTCACTGGCAGCCATGACTGTTTGTACCAGCTGTAAATTGACCATTATGTGAACAATTCCTGCCTGAGACATAGGCTTATACAAAGTATAATTATTCTTAGACTATCAGCCCAACCCCGCCCAGCTGGCATTGAACTCTCCATGTTCAAGGTTCTGACCCTTCTTCCATGATGCCATTTCAGCCTCCCCCCTCACTGCACCTCAGAATTGTAAGAAGCTTGCTTTCTACACCATAAAATTATGCTAATACATGTTATATTCTGCATGCTGGATCTGGATGGAGTCATCATAAACTTGAATTTGAATCCTGTCTTAGACACTTGTTAGCTGGGTAACCCTGAGCAAATCATTTAACATTTTCTGTCTCAATTTCTTCATCTGTAAAACAAGGTTAATAAGAGCATGTTATCTCATAGGGCTGTTGTGAGGACCAAAAGAGATAATACAGGATTGTCCCAAAAGTCATGGTGCAGCTTTTAAGCTTTGTTTTTAAATGTATTAAGACCTTTGGTGTATAAATGTACTAAGATGCATCAAGACTGTACATAAAAAGCACTCTGCACACCTTATGTAAATGTTAGCTAGAAATAGGCAGTGTATAAGATTGCATACATTTGTGATAATAGCTCTTACTTTACAGTGTAGGCGTACCCTGCTTTAAGAAAATGTGACATTAATGGAGAGGAAGGATGGATGACATGAGAGAAGCAGCCCTGGACATGGAGGCAGGAAGCCCCATAACAATCTCTCCTCTCTCAATTTTCTAGCCTCAGGCATTCTCGAAGCCTATAAGATATAGGCCCTTTATGATCATCAGGAGAGAGAGCTATCAAAGTCACATTTATAGAACCCTCTGAAGTTCTGCCAAGTGCTTTTCCCGAGACAACCCTAAGAGATAGCATTCTGAAAAGTTTGTGCCCATTTCACCAAGGAAGAAAACTGAGGATCAGAGAGTTGATGCTCTACGGCTTCAAGGATGGATGGCAGAATCAGAGTTTGAACACAGGTCCTCTGATTCCAGATGCCTTTTTTTTTTTTTTTAAAGACTCATGATATTTGAAAATTCAAACTTAGAAAATTATAAAGTACAATGATTCTTTTTTTGCCTTACAAAAAAAGACTTACTTCAAGAGCCCTTTAGGATAGAGCAGCAGCCCTGAAGTTAAGAGGACCTGAGTTCAACTCTGGCTTCAGACACAACACTTCCTAGCTGTTTGACCCTGGGCAAATCACCTAACCCCAATTACCTCAGGGAAAAAAAAAGTCTTTTAAATATCCAGGTTCCCTCATGTAATTTTAGCATATAACTCTTCAGGAACAAGTGTTACATAAATAAAGGGCTTTTGTTTGTCCTATAGGACAATCATCTTCATTTGTACCTGACCTGGTGATCAAAGTGATGGTGAAAGTTATAATTTTATCTTCCACTAATCTCCTTGCACTTCTTCTGAACAATATATAATATAGAAACAATTTATAATAGGTATGGTAGCCTGCTCAGATCTAAGATTATTAGAAGCAAGTTTCAGAGGTGAACCTTAACCTATCTCCAGTTTTAGTACAGTTCAGATTTAAAGTTCTTAAACTAATTGATTTTAATGGATGTTTTTTTCTCCCTCTTTTCCCTTTTTTTTTCTTAAAATGAATATTCTTTTGTAAATGGGATAGTTTTTTTGGGGGGGTGGGGAGAGACTGGATGCAGGGAGAAATTTAGGCTATATAGAAGGCATCAATAAAAATATCTTTTTTTAAAAAAAGTCTTAAGCCAGAATCCACCAGTGCACTAAGCTGCTGAGCTGGGCTGGATTGGACTAGAAGAGAGAGGTATTAATTCATTCAAGTGAACTTTTGTGAGGGTTAAACATAAAGGCTGGGAGATACCCAGCAGCTGCTCTGGAGCACTATCTTCTGGCCCTGCTTCCTGGCTGGACAATCAGGGCCTCTCTTCCCAGATGGCAGATTTTCCCAAGGTCTTGTTACCAACTCCCATTCTTTTTATTGTAAGATCTATACAGGCAGAGACTAATTCACATCTTGGCTTCTCTCTGACACACAGCACCTGGTCCAGTGACCACCATTCTGGGAAAATAAATAATAATACTGGCCTTGAAGCGGTTATCTGATAAGCAAAGTTCTCCTAACAACCTCACATAGGAGAATACATATTCTCAAGGGGCGCCGGAAGGCTCTTTCCTTTCCAAAAAGAAAAGCTCCATTTGGAGTTCCTGGTGGCTCTTACTTCCCCCTTGCTATCACCTCTTATAAGTAAGGATTTTCTAACAACTTGAGCCATGTATAGATCCAGAAGGGTCTGCCTCTTGAATTAGTGAGTTCTACACCATTGGAGGGGGTCAAAGAATCTAACCCTTTCTGACTCTTAATACTCTGTGAAATGGCAACCAGCTTCCCCTGTGTATTGCTGGCTTCCTCCAACTTAGCTTTTTAAAGTAACTTTGGCAACATACACCCCCTAGAGATTATACACAGGTGAGACTCATTTTTTTTCCCCTAGCAACCCTGTCGAGATGGACAATCCAGAGTTCCAAATCTCCCAGAGTTCCCTGGACAACCTACGAAATAAATATTGGTCAATTTTCCCATTATTTGAGGATAGGGGGCCACCCTAATCATTATGTACTAATCAATCAGTAAACATTTATTAAGTGCCTACTGTGTGCACTTCTCCCACAGCTGCCAAACTTGTGGGTACGAGTCATGTATCCATCCACCAAGGCCCTGATTCAAGTGTGTGTTGGCATTTTTCTCCTGACATTCTTGGACCTCCCTCTTTTCTGCTTGCAAGTAAACTATGGTTAGCAATTATACCTGAGGCACCTCCCCAATAGGTCCCCTTAAAGAACCAACTCCCTAGCCAATATTTCCCCTCATCTTGGCTTATACCTGTCTCTCCTTTATTGACCATAAGGATAGGGGTTCATTCAGACCCCCTCACTTGGGCCAAAAAGGAGTAAAACAAATTATTTTGGAAACAGGCTGTGCATTGAGCTTGGGTATAACAATTCTTTGCATTATGGATTATTTTATCCTCTGGCAAACAGCACCAGGTGTTCATTGAGGGGGTTCTCCCCATTTCCCAGGGACCTAAGAACCAGAAGTAGGTGATCCATTGCCTCTCCATGCTTCATCTAAGTGCCAAATGAATCAAACCAGATATTACCATGCTAACTCTGTACCCTGCTATGAGACAGTCAACTTGGAAACTGTTACCATAAGACCCAGGAATGCCTTTATTAATCCACCCATGAGGCTGCCAGGAAAAGTGAAAGACCAAAAGAATGATGTCATGGTCTGGCCCATTTATGTATATAAAGTACTGCTTTTGCTTCAGCATGTTAAACCCCCCCTTCTCAGGACAACTTCTGATTTTCTCACTCAGAAATTAATTAAATTTCTGTTTGATCCCTGACTCTCCAGCCTGTTTGGCTCTCGCCACCCACAGGTTAGAAACTGGTCTAGTTGACAAATATTTGGGAACAAGAATCAGAAGACACAGATCTCTGCTAGTCATTAGTGTTATGACTTTAGACAAGGAACTTAATCTCTCAGTTTTTTCATCTGTATGTGGGCAATACCATTTGTCCTGCCCTATAGAGTTGTAAATTTTAAAGCCCTATATAATTCCCATAGTTTCCTAGAATTAGGATATGATTTAATAGTCTACTAGACTATAAGATCCATGAAGATAGGTTTTGTTGTGTAGTCCTGTCCAATTCTTTGTGACCTCATTTGGGATTTTTTGGCAGAAGTACTGTAATGGTTTGCCATTTCCTTCTCCAGCTCATTGAAGGAATTGAGGCAAACAGGGTTGAGTGACTTGCCTAAGGTCAGGTGGCTAATGTCTGAAGCCACATTTGCACTTAGGTATTTCTGACTCCTGGCCTAGAGCTCTTTTTAGAGTACCACCTAATTGGGTAATGCTCTATGCATAGGGCACCTAATTCATAGGCACCAAATTGCCCTATGAAGAAGAGAACCTTATCTTATTTATATTTAGTAGCCTTCTATAACCTAGCACTGGAGTTTGCACACAGTAAGCAATTAATGTTTCCTTTCTCATTTTTGTCATAGCTCCTAAGACAATACTTTGGAGATCATAGGCACCTGATCCACCTCCTATGTGAGAGATATTCCCCAAGTTGTTTCTCAGTTACTTTTGATTGCTGAATTGTGTGTGTATAAACACATGTGCATACACATATGTGTTTGTTGTACTTATGGATTACAGTAGAATGTAAGCCCCTTGAGGGCAGGGACTCTTTTTGTCTTTGTATCCCCAGGGCTTGGCACAGCCTTACACATACACTTACACTTAATAAATGCTTATTAAATTGAACCTATAGCATAGCTGTCACAACTGTATAAGTGAAGCAGAGACTAACTAGTACCCAGCTAGAACACTTGCACAGAGTAAATACTGGTGGGTGTCTTGAATCTCCTTCACTGTGACTAATGGCTAGCCTGGAATGCACCATGAAAACTCAGCCTCAGGAAGACAACTCTACAATGGAATAGAAATGCATGTGTAAATACATGTGTGTGCATGAACACATGCATATGCACACATATAAGACATGTACAAATGCATGACTATTGGCCTGGAAATTATCTGAGTCACCAAAAGGTTAGTGGACAAGAATAACCAAGCTGTCTGAGACCTAATGTCACTGCTTTTTGAGACAGTCCTATTCTCCTCTGGCTTCTACTTTGAGGATATCCAGACTTACAAACCACATCTATGTGTGTGTGTGTGTGTGTGTGTGTGTGTGTGTACATTTATATACACATACACACATATACATATATGTGCGTGTGTGTGTGGTTTAATACAGATGGAACTCGGTTTTGGTAAGACAAGGTAATAGCATAGGACCCCTTACAACAGCTATTCCTGAAGAGATGCTTTCTTGTGAAGGAATTAGATCTCCTATATCAGATGCTATATCCCTGCTCCTTGATTCCTGTGGCCCTCATAGTAACTTTAGAAGTCATGCTGAGTAGCTCTAAATGCTAATGTTTGAAGGGGTTTAGCTTCCAATTTCCTTTGTCTAGGACAGAAGTACTAGCCCCCTCTGTGCCTTCTTCTGTTTAGGGAGAAGAATGTGTTTTGCATTCTATTTTACTCTAGAATGTAAGCTCCTTGAGGATGGTAGCAATGGAATATTTTAGGTTTATAACTACATATATAACTATAAAACTATAACTACAATAACCACAATTCTCATCACAATGCTTTTGTTCCTTAATATTTCTTGAAATGAAAAATAATAAAGGACATAATCAAATTTTATGCAAACTAGATTGACCATTATCGTAATAAAATCAATTATATTCATAATTTCTTGTTTTATGTTTTGGAGGGGGAAATATCATTAGCTTTGAAATTTTCTGATAGAATACCTATTATCATATCCCGCAGAACACTAGAGTTCAATCACAATTTGGAAACTTTTAGGGTTGGAAAATAAGACCTAAGGACAGAACTGACATTTTATAATCTGGAGAAAAACATACAATGAGTAGAAACTAAATTATAACCTTTTTTAAAGTACATGAAGAGTTCAGCATATAGGCTTTACCCTCCAGAAAGAGTAGAAAGAAAAGGAAAAGAGGCTCCTTGTTAAGATGAAGGGAAAAGTTGTAAAGGAGCCCCAACTTTCCCACATATACTCCCACAAAGAGAACCAGATTGAATAATGATCAACAAATTCAAAGAGAAATAGCAATGACACACTTCATGCAGAGCAGCACTACACGAAAAAGGAAGTCAGAAGTCTGTGAGCACTGGAATAAGGATTCTACCATGGAGATGGTATTTGCTGTTTTGTTCAGTTGTTTTAGTTATGCCCTTCAACGAAGTCCTGCAAATATTCTTCTTCCTCATACAGGTACCTTCTTTCTTTGATTCTGCCTTTATTACCTTAGGTCAGAAATCATAAAGCTTCAATGTCTACTTCAGATGATGAGAAAGGGTAACTTTTCATGACCATGGAAACCAGTATAAACACGGGTAAACAGGAGAACAGCCTGCCAACCTTCTGACCAGAGATGATCCAAGGGTATCTAAAGTCTGTGGAATGCTGAAAGGGAAGCCCCAAGGTGGTAGAAGCTTATTACCCTCTTACTTTAGTTAAGTATTGTGGGTCTGTGAGGGTCAGGATGTGTAAGTTCACAGATGATTGAGGGTCACTGCTCCAGCAGAACCTAAAGAGAACTTCTGTTCAGGGAGTCCTTTAGACCTCAGCACCCTGACCCTGAATGACTCAAGAAGGCCTGAAATCTGCCAGCATCAAGAGTGTAGATGCACCAGAAAAATTGGAAACCAGCTATCCAGGAGTCCAGGAAATCAAAATGAGGACCAAACCAGGCATGACCACATTACCCAAGTGTTTGGAAGAAGGAGGAGGTTAGGAGGCACACAATCTCAAACCAGGAACTGAATCTAGAGGCATGAACAAATAAAAGATATCAAACACAATAAAGAAATAAATGTAATAGGTCAAAAGACAGCCAAGAGGTAAATCCAGAAGAAGAAATTAACTCTTAAATACAAGCAGAACAGAGTTGGGAAAATGGCTTGGCCACAAGGACTCTCGAGTGGCTAGAAGAAATTTTTTAAAAAAATGAAATCAGAAGTAAATGGAACTAATAAAAAGAGCTAGAAACTAAGGGGGATATCTAAGTAATGAATCTACTAAAAATTGGAGTGGGACAACTAGAACTCAATGATGCCAGTAACAAGAGTTATTATAACAAAATCACAAGGAAATGTATTGAATTTGCTTCAGGAAATATTCAAATTAGATATAAGGAATCCTGGTATTAGGAAAAAGGCTCTGGACTTAAAACCAGAAAAAACAGATTATGCTTTTAACTCTACCATTCCCCATGACTTTGATCAAGTCACTTCCCCTCAATAGATGACCCACAGTATCTGAAACAAAATAGGAGCTTAGTACTTATGCATTGATTTATGATATTTTATGATTCTATAATTCTAGGTAGCATGATCATTTAAAATCAGAGACTACATCTGACAAGCACAGGTGTGTGACACTGGAACTGGTGTCTCAAGAGAATTTGGGAGTCTTCTATATAAGGAGAAGACAAAATGTAGTAGAGCTTCTCATGTATTGAAGATATTTCCTTCTTGGTAAAATGAGGGTGCTGAATCCTACTGATTTGGTAATGAAACATACCTTTCTCCTCACAGCAGAGGGGCAGGAGAGTGATGACAGAATGTTGTTTATACATTGTCAGAGATGGTCCTTATGTCTTTGCTTACCCATTTTTGTTGAATTTAAGGGGACTGTGTGTATGATGTATGCATATCTGGCAATAACTGTGATGTAAAACAAAAGGAATCAATAATTTTTTTTTAATTAAAGGGTTGGACTAGATCTCTTGAGATCTCTTTTAGCTCAATTTAACAAGGCATTTATCAGATGCCTATTATGTACGAGGTACTATGCAAAAGTCTGGAAATACAAAAACAAAAATTAAACAGTTCTCTGCCATCAAGGAGCTTAAAAGGATGAAACATGTAAATACTAAGATAGGAATAAGGGCTGGATACTATTCATTTGAATAAGGAACTTCAGGATAAGGAAATTTCCTCTAATCAATTCAGTTAGTAAATGAAGTTAAGTGACTTATTCAGGATCACAGAGTTTGTGTTAGAGAGAGGAGAGACATATAGACAGAAATAAGAGGCAAAGACAGAGAGGCAGAGAATTTATAAAGTGCTTCCAATCATGCTTGAATTCTGGGGCTTAGGTGTTCCTGGCTTCAAGGCTTGGCACCCTGTCCACTATGCCATATTTTACAAAATAATTTCAAGAGGGAGCCAGCATTAACCACAGAGGGAATTAGAAAAGGTCCCTGGAAGAGGTGACACCTACTTAGGGCTTTGAAAGGAGAAAAGTGTCCGAAAGGCTGAGGAGGTGAGGAGAGAAGGCATTCCAAAGGTGGGGGACCCCCACGCAAAGGCGCAGAAGCGGGAGACGAAACACTGTATCACTGTCATTCTATGATCCCAGAGAGGATGCTCAGCGGAGCCTGAGTAATAGATGAGATGACCTTTTAGTGGGATTCTGTGGTCCAGAAGGATAAAACTAAGTTAACAGCACCATCTAGGGGAAAGAGGATTCCAAGTGCCCCGGAATGAGCCGACAATGCCGAACCCCCAAAACTGCAGGAACTGGAGGCAGGAAAGGCCTCAACACCATACCCTCCTCCCCGCCCCTTCCACTTTCCTCCTTCTCCAGCTCAAACAGAACTATCAGTCCCAGGAGGCCTTGCGTGCCACGCTGAGGGGAGGAGGACGTGGACGTTGTGACGTAAGGGAGGGGGCGGGGTAGGTGTCGAGAAGTTCGCCTCAGGACCTTTGCTTGGCCCCGCCTCCGCCCCTGTTGCTGTTGCGACGCAGCTGCTTGTGGCTGTTGCTGCAGCGGGTGAGTCTCTGAGGTGAAGGTGGTTGATGGGGTGGGGGGGGAGAAGGGATTTCGGATTTCCCGCTTCGTGTCCATAAAGACGAAGAAAGCCCGTAGTCGGGAAGGAAGGGCCGATGGTTCACTGCACTTCCTCCGGGGTCGCGGCAAAGGGGGTGGTGGCGGGGGAGGGGAACGTGGCCTTCGTGGCGCCCCTCTTAGTTCTCTGGGAGTTCGTGGGGACTACCTTCCCCGGAAGAGAGCGAGACTCCGACGGGTGCGCGCGCACCGAGTGGTGGAGGTGGGGGGATGGCTATATAGATAAGATCCCCATTTCTCTTGGGGCTTACGTCATGGCGCCCCAGCGGGCACGGAGAGTCGTGACGTCATGGTCTCGCTTAAAGACTGGACATTCGCCTCCTTTCTCCCTACCTCACCTCCATCTTCGACTTAGGCTTCTTGGCTTTTGACTCTAGTCTTGATTCTTCTTGCGAAGAGGAGGGACCTTAGAAAGAAGGAAGGGGAGCCGAACTCCTTTTCTTTCACATGCCCAACCCCTCCTTTGAGGGGCAATCCTTTTCCCCCTCCCCACTCTACCTCAGTCCCTCTTGACCTCGGATCTGAGCCTAACTAGAATCCTTGGTTTTAAAAACTCCTCATTTTACAGATGGGGAAACTGAGGCATACTAAAATACTGAGGTGAAGTGACTTGTCCCAACATCAGATAGTAAGTGCCAGACCCCAGATTTAATTCACTATCCACTCATTCCAGCAAAAGTATTCATAGGTGAACTCTTCTGGGGATACTGGGCAGGATCTGAATGATATATGGAGAAAGAAGAGAAAAGTCCCCAGCTCACCATCTGGCATATGTGGGATTTTGGCTGTAGTCACATTATTTAATATCTTACTAGAGAATTGTCATTCCTCTATTTATTCTGATCTTGACAGCTGTTGAATATGCAGCCCAGTTCCATTTTGGATCAGATATCTTTGCTCCCTTTCTTAGCCAGTACAGTATACATTTGAATATTTTCTCTAGGCCTGACTTCTTAAGTAGCTTAGGAGAGAAGGAGTAATACATAAATAATTGAAGCAGTAATTAATAATAGCAGCTCACATTTCTTGTGTGCCAGGTACTGTGTTAAGCTAAGTGCTTTACAAATATTATTTAATTTGATCCTCAGAATAATCCTTTGAAGTAGGAGCCATTATCACCATTTTATAGTTAGCAAAAAGGTTAAGGGACTTGTCCCGTCCCCCACAGCTAGGCGTCTGAGGCCAGATTTGAATTAAGGGTTTCCTGGTTCCAGGCCTATTGCTTTACCTACTGCTCCTCTTTGCCGTATATCACTTAATAATGATGCAAAAGAGTTAGATAAAAACAAAGGAATTATTGGGGAGGCAACTGGGAAGCTTGGACAGTTGCTTCTTGGAAGAGTTCAATAGATCTGAGGTGCATAGTTATTTCAAGCATGAATTATGCTGTGCATAAATGGGAGAGACATCAGAACAGTAAACCGAGTATATGAAAGGATAGTTTAGAAGAACATAAAAGTAAATGAAAGGATAAAATTCAGTTAGGATCAAAGGTTGGACATACATTATAAATAACAGGCTGGAAGAGACCTAGTCCCAATACCCTTCACTTTAGAGACAAGGAAACTGAGGCTCTGTTATGTTAAATACCCTGACTCCAAATCCATCACATTTCCCTCGGCACAACTCTTTAAAAAAAAAAAAAAAATTATGTAGCTATTTTAAGACTTACAAAGTGAGTGCTTTGCTCAGTTCTGTGAAATAAATGGTACAAGTGTCATCACCATTTTGCAGATGAGGAAATTGAGGCTCTGAGAGTTTAACTGATTTGCCTATGATCATCAGATCAGAGCCTCGGGAATTCCAGCATTCTTTACCATATCACAGTGCTTCTCAATAATAGAGAATTACTTTAAAAAATTTAATAGGCTTAAGTATGAAATATTATAAGTGTATTAATAGAAAAGAAAGGTTACTTGGACAGTGGGGGAAATTGTGGTTTAGAGAGAAAATACTCATGCCTAATGTCAATGTAATCTATAATCACTTGGAGAACAAAGAATGGGGAAGTGGGAAAATGAATGAGCACAACCCATTCTCACTAAAAAGGAATTCAAACCAATCCTACTAGTAGTGGTCTTTAAAGACTAATGAAACCTCACTTGGGAAGTTTGAAAAGCCTCAGTTCCAGATCTTTCAGCAAAGCCTGACATCATCATCATGTGGCTTAGCAGACTTGCTCTTAAAATATTGTGCCTATTTAGAAATAATCTTTTTTTCCCCATAGTGATACACTTTTGACCTAAAACAGCAAACTTCCTTTTTCACTCATATTAAATACTTTTATTGCCTGAGTCACTTTGAAATTTGAAACTATAACCTTTCCCTAAATAGAGAAGCGGTCAAAGGATGTGAACCATCAATTCTCAAAAGAGAATGTGAACTATTAACAACTATATAAAAGAATGCTCCAAATTACCAGTAATAAGAGAAATGCAAATAAAAGCATACTTCAGAAACCAGAAAATTAACAAAGATGTCAAAATAGGCAATGTTGGAGAGGTTAAGAAGAAACTAGTGCAGTTAGCAGGACTGAGGATTGGTAT
Source organism: Myrmecobius fasciatus (assembly GCA_023553655.1). Classification (NCBI taxonomy): domain Eukaryota; kingdom Metazoa; phylum Chordata; class Mammalia; order Dasyuromorphia; family Myrmecobiidae; genus Myrmecobius; species Myrmecobius fasciatus. Next base: position 132,218 of record JAJPUD010004058.1, read on the forward strand.
AACCATTTTAGAAGACAAATGAAGTGATTAAAATCTCTACTTTTTTTGACCCAGAGATTGCACTGCTAGGCATATATCCCAGTGAGGTCAGTGACAAAAGAAAGGCTTCACATACACCAAAATTTTTTTTATCAGTTTTATGGTAAGAACTGGAAATAAAAGTAGACATAAGTTGATTGGGGAAGAGCTAAACAAACTGGGATACATGCATCATATATACAGGAATATTATCATATTAATATAATATCAATTTATTATAATATATATTATATGTATTACATATAATATATATATTATAATAATATAATACAATTATATTAATGAAATATTATTCTATAAGAATGACAGGCATGATAAATACAGAAAAGCCTGGAAAGAGTTAAATGAACTTAAGTCAAAGTGAAGTAAGTAGAGCTGGGAAAATATCATACACAATGACTAAAACAGCGTAAGTAAAAAGAATAACTATAAAACTGAATGTTGGAGAAAAAAATTTTATATAAAATTGGCCCTAAAGAAGAGATTATAAGAGGATATTTTCCCCTGCTACTTTGCAGAAATGATGGAGGGTCCAGAGATGTGAAATATTACAAACCACTACATTTTTTTTCTATGAATTAATAAGTCTTATTGAATTTTTTTTTCTTTATTTCAAAACATTTCTTACAAAGGATAGCTTTCTGGAGAAGGGATAGGGATTTTAAGCAATGTAAAAACAAAAGACATAGTAAAAAATCTACTTGAAAATAAAAAGTCCTATCTTTTAAAGGAAAAATCCACAATTGCTGGGAAATGAGCAATTATCTCTTGGGAATCTGAGAGTTTTTCCTGCAAAGTAAGCCAAGTTAATTCAAAGTATAGTGCTGTTTGTATCCAAAGCCTCTTTTTTTTTTTTTTTTTTTTTTTTTTGGCATTATGCAAGATCTTCCCAAGTCCCCATTTGAGGGGCTAGTACATATTTTTTTTGCTTATGCTCCCTGTCCCATAGCTATTTTCCAAGTCATATTTAGATCATTTTGACCGTAGCTGAATACATTTAAAACACAACTGTAGTTTTCATGGACCATACTGTCTAAACAATATTTGCAATATTGTTATACAATAGAGTCAGGGAGAAGTGAGGCTATTAATGTGTTTACCTTAACAGCTAAGAAGAAAAAAAGTTTTAGTGGGCAGAATCTTGATACTTTTATATAAAAATGACTTTTTTAAAAAATGCATCATTTGGAAGTTTTAGTTATTCATTTATAGGCCCAAATTAGTACAGGTAATTAAGGATTGATTTGTTCTCTGACTTCCTGAGCATTAGTTTCACTTTATGAAGGGAACCAGAGGAGCTTCAAATAGTTTCGTTTTTCTTGAAATGGCAGTTTCATATCTCTTGAAACAGCCCTACCCACTGGGTTAAAGGGTAATATGAAAATTCTTTCTAACCATTTAAAAAAATTATTGATATAATTTGTTTTGATAAAACAAACCCTGTCCTATTAACACTATAGTATATTCCCCAAAGCAGTTAATTCATTTAATTGAAAACAGTTAACTTGGAGATGTGTTCTTTGACAGTATAATAATAATGCTTATTATTGTACTTTATTAGAATTTTGTTGCCTTGTAGTTTGGCCTTTATTTATATTGCTGCAGAGAAAGACAGACAGACAGAGAAGGAAGGAGGGAGGGAGAGGAGGACAGGAATGAGTGAGAATGTGTGTGTACATGCTGCTCTCTCCATTAAAAAAAAAATAACAATGCTCCTACGAATGTTTTGTACATATTGGGCTTTTCTTGTTATCTGACTATTCTTTAGGACATTTATTTACTCTTATTTTTAACTATGTCCTTCCTGGATGGCAGTTAAACATCGATGAGGATGAATTTTAAGAAAATTGCAATTGAATTGATCACTTTTTTAGTGAAGCAGAGTTGAAAGCAGTATAAGGGAGGTTTTATAAATTAATTTTATGGAACACCTCAATGTTTTTGATTCCTAAAGAAATGTAAAATCAAGTATCATCTGAATTTGTAAGGTCATACAGAAAGATTATAACTTTTTCTGTTCTTACAGAACACTTGTAAGGACAGAGCGTTATTTTTGGATGTCTAGTGGGTGTACTTATGTCAAACTTTGTTAGAAATCAGGAGCCTAACTATTCAAATAACGAATTTGCAAATATATATTCTGATATTACCTTACTTGGCTAATTCATCCCATTAATACAAAACTCCCTAAGCTTTTATTTTAACTTCTATTCTGCTTTTCCTCTTGTATTTCTTCCTTCTTTATCAGCTTGTCAGTTCTAAAACAGATTGCTAATTGTCAGTCTCTGTTGGCTTTTTACAATCTATTTTTTAAAAGCAAATAATCTCAATGTTCCTCTCTCCTTTGTCTTTTCTACATTTACTCTTCCATTTCTGACATATTTTTTGGGAGAAATTATTTTCAACATTCAATGTTTGATTCCATTTGTCCCAGTCTTCATTACATTTATTGAAAATTAGCAGATACCACTAATACTAAAATGGATTCTTCCCAACTGCCTTAGCTGAGTAACTATGTTCCAAGCACACAAAATGACCCTCTTTTATTTTACAGGAGGAAATAAGCAACTTAACTGATTTATCATCATGCTTATCTCCATATCATTACTCTGCCTGCTTCTTCTTCCTTACCCTTCAGTTACTTGGCTTGCCTATCCAGGCAAATATGTTTCTGTATTTCATTTCAAAGCTAGTTAAGTTCCTTTCAAATACAGGGAGTTCTGTTTGGTGTTCTCTGAATCATTTTGTGCCATCTCTGAAACATGAAGCTTCACCCTGTGGAGTCTGTTAAATTTTTGATAAGAAGGTTGGGCTCTTGGCTCTTCTCAGAAAATTTTTGATAAGAAGGTTGGGCTCTTGGCTCTTCTTAGAGGGCAATTGATTTTTAAATGACTAGAAAGGGGACTGACTTGTTTGGTTTCCTTTGTTAATGGTATGTCTTCCTTTCTTTTCTTTTTTTGTTTTTAAAGTGCTGTTCTTTTCTTCATAAAATACTCAAATGACCAGTTTTCAGTAAGAATTGGACTCGAACTATGAGCTTTTTGTTTTTCATGATGGAGAATGTATGAAATCATATACTCTCATTAGCTTAGGTCCCACCATACAAAAGTGATACACAATAGTTTTTAATTATAAATTATCTTAACAAATAAACAAAATTAAGAATACCTCCAATGTAATAGTAAACTTCAGACAGGGGGGTGTGTGTGTGTATAAAACTGACAAAATAAAACTCATGTGCCTCTGCTTTTGCATCTGGATTCTTTAAAAATTCTGTTGCTATTCTTATATTGTTGTTATGAATGAGTATGTCCTACTAATTCAGCTTTCTTTTGTACATCTTTCTATAAACTTTCCCATGTTTTTTATTCCTATTTTTTCATTTTTATAACAAAAACATTTCATTGAATTAGCATACCACAATTTTTGTCATTCTCTAATTGTACTTCATTTTTTCCAGTTTTTTGCTATTACATATAAAGCAGCTCTCAATATTTTTGTATAGTTAGTTTTAAAAAACCATTTAGTAACATAACAATAGCTAGGAACATTATGTTTTAAGTTTTGCAAAAGCACTTTACAATTGTTAACTCATTTAATCCTTACAGCTCTGAGGATTATTATTTTAATTATAACATAATAATTATAACACAATTATTATTATATTACTGTTATTATCCCTGCTTTTCAGATGAGAAAACTTGAGGCTGAGAGAGGTTAAATAACTTCCCAGAATTACACAGCTAGTAAATGTCCCTAGCAGGATTTGAATTTAGGTATTTTTAATTCTAAGTCCAGCACTTTAGTCACTGCACCACTTAATTGCCAACATGCTCAGGATATATAATCCTAGTTGTTGAATCATTGGGTCAGTTTTTAACTCTTACTGTAAATAAATGGCACCCATTTGGAAAAGAGATTGACAGTGTTTAGAGGTAGATACTAGAGAAAGTAGGTGATTCAAGTTTTCTTCATATGAAGCTAGCTGGTAGTTGTAGAGTGCACACTTATACCCTTACCTCACTTGACTCAAGCAGCCAGCCCTTCTTGTATGTCATTTTACATTTCTTTCTCTTCTCTACCAACATGATAGTACTGTTCTCATTTTACTGATGGCAGAGTCTTAACTTGCATCTCCTGCAACCCCTCACCCCATTTTAAGTAGCTTGTTTTATAGTAAGCAATCAAGTTGAAGCATTGGGCTAGGAACAAAGCTTTTATTTCTCAAATTTTCCTTTGAAATTATAGGGAATGAATTATAATGACTGGCACTTCCATTATAATGGGAAAGACCTGTTATCAGATTCTGACTACTAAGTTGCTCTGCCTGCTGGTTTTTTATGCTTTAGTCAGTAGGGGAAAGAATTGGACAGTCCAAAGTGCTTGGCTAGATTGTTGTACCTGAGACTGAAGAAAGGATTTATTCAATCTGGGATATCCTGAGGAATCAGTGTATATTGAGAGCATTCATAATGCTACTGAGAAACACTAATCATACAGGCTGTGGTTTATCTTCAAGGAACTATTTCTGACCTCATCCGGAATGTGGCTTTCCCTCCCAGAAACACATATCTAAGTTTAAAGTTGAGAATGTGGGTTTAGGTCTAGCACAACATAGACACTGGGTTGCATCGTGTTCAAGCCCAAGAACAGAAGACAATTTATCACATGAAATTCATTCCTGACTCTTTCCTTACCAAAACAGAACAACAACAAAAAAGGTTTTTTGGAATACAGAAAAGGCTCTATTAGATAAGACCAGAAAATAGGCTAGTGGGGCCAGCTGACTGTTAACCCAGCTGGTGACAGTGTCCCTTAGTTGTTAATTCTCTTTGTTGCAGGTTGCCACATATGATTTTTATAAGAAATTATGTATTTTTTGTATTTGTGGGATTGTTGCCTCAGTCCAGTTCAGCAAATATTTATTGAATCCCTACAGTGTACGAATGAATAATTGTGGTGTTCTGCTTTGTAAAAAATTAAAGGAGTTTTAATTTTCATTTTCATATTCAACATGGTTGAAAGTCAAATGAGTGTTGAGGTATGGGAAACTTCATTATAATATACTTTCCCTTTCATGTTTTCTGTAGTGCTTTTATTTACAAAATACTTGTCTCTTCTGTTGTTCATATTTTATCTATGGCACAAGGCAAGCAAGCTGAATCCCTGCAGAGGAGGAGGCCCAGGACATTTGGAGAAGAGAATTGGTCATGGCAGGATGATTAAAAAGAAGTTTAGAAGGAAGTAAACAAGCAGGATAAGCTTTGAAAGAACAATATATGCTTGTCTATTTGTTTGTTGTAAGCCAGACATTCACAATCGGATCTTAGTTTTATACAGAATCTTCTGCTCTATTTCATATGTGGAAATATTTTCTTTCTTTTTTTTTTTTCATTTTAACTTCAGAATTTTTAAAAAAGAAAGAAAATAATAGCAGGTTTCCTTTAGCAGTGAAATCATGAGTGAAATGCCCCAAACTGAAACAGGAAAATGGTTGTGTCCCACACAGTCGTCAGGCTTCTGTTTTCTGGACTCATCTCAGATGTGTACAGAATGTTCCCTGGGTAAGGGCGAGGATTTCTCTCTCATTGCAGTCAGCCACTTCATTTCTTACCATGCCCCTCATTCCCTGACAGGACTTCCCACCATGGAAGAGACAGGCGAGGAGCCCCCAACATCAGCTGTCCTGCTGGATCATTGCCATTTCTCTCAAATCATCTTTAACAATGTGGAGAAGTTTTACATCCCTGGGGGAGACATCACATGCCATTACACCCTCACCCAGCATTTCATTCCCCGCCGAAAGGACTGGATTGGCATCTTTAGGGTAAGAGATTAGAACTTTTAAGTACTAAGAGTGCATGAACAATAGTTGAATCTCAATTATTCCTGTGTATGTTCCCCACTTTGTGGATTTTTTTTAAAAGCAATTAGTTTTTAAAATCCTACACTAGATTTCTCGTATCTGTTAATACAAACTTAATATTAGCCTGAGTCATACTGATACAGGATATTTGGTTATTCCAAAATATCGAAGTGTATTCCAAATTTTTTAAAAATTATTTTCTCCTTTGAATTTTCCATTCCTCTCTTCCATCCCTCAGTCTTCTTTCTTTCCCTTTACTAGCCTAGCAGAATTCAATGTGTCAGTTAATTCTGTTAGAGATGCTTTGCTCCTTTGATATCATTCTTTTGCCTTTATTACTTCCAAAATTAAACCATGGGGCAGCTAGATGGAGCAGTGAATAGAGCACCAGCCTTGAAGTCAGGAGGACCTGAATTCAACTCTAGCCTCAGATACTTAACACTTCCTAGCTGTGTGCCTCAGCAAAGAAAAATAATAATAAAATAATAAACCACTAGCTATTTAAAAATTTATTTTCATAGAACTAGAAGGTACCTTGGGTGATAATTTAGTAGATAATTTAGGTAATCCTTACCTCTACTGAAGTTTGTCTAAATCACCTTAAATAAGGTAATTTCTTTACTTTTATAAGACATCTCCAAGGACAAAGAATTCATGATTTTATTTGGCAGTCTTTCCCAATGTTTAAACACCCTATCAATCAAGAAGAGGAGCTGTTGATTTTTTATGACAGTCACCAAGCCATCACTACTATGCCTGGTAAATTTGTATATTTCAGAGATGAACACTAAAGGTCAAATATTTGTTATTTACACTTCAGAGTTGCCAATGATAGTGACCTTTGGTTTGACATCTGTATGTTATATGCCTTTGTGTTGATGCAGCTCCTTCTGAAACTAAACACCATTGTTGATTGCATGGTGAAAGAAAAAGAGCTTTCACTTAGAGCCCAAGCAGGCACATATGTACATGCACACAACACACTCCTCTCCTTAAAAAACAAATTTTCTTCAGTCTTTTAGTCATTTGGAATACTAAGCTCATTGATGGAATGACAGTAAGACAAGTATCTCCTTGGGTGGAGATATAGCCAAAATAGCAGTAGCATTTTTCGTGGTGCCTTCTGAGGCTGTAGGGTTTTGAGGGTTCAGAGTATTATGAGTTTTCTTAGCTTGAGTGTCATTTTATAGGAGTCAGCTCAGTGTTTGCTGTTTCAGAAACAAGGGGCAGGGGTAAAAATTTTATTGTTTTCTGGCCTTTTATGTAAAAGTACCATAATTCAGACCAGGATAATTTTTTAACCACTTAGTCAGTACTGGGATGCTTTTTGTGATTTTATTTTGTAGCAAGAAACATTTTGAAATTTTCATTTGCTGAGATTAATGTTGAAAATAGTTGCATTTCGGGGTAGCTAGGTGACACAGTGGATAGAGCACCAGACCTGAAGTCAGGAGGACCTGGGTTCAAATTTGGTCTCAGACACCTAACATTCCCTAGCTGTGTGACCCTGGGCAAGTCACTTAACCCCAATTGCCTCAGGGAAAAAAAAAAAAAGAAAATAGTTGCATTTCATGAACACATACAACCGATAGTGAAAATGTTATAAAGATACTTGAAACCAAACAGGAATCTTACTTCTGTAAAAATAACAAAATCAGGGCAGCTAGGTGGCGTAGAGCACCAGCCCTGAAGTCAGGAGGACCTGAGTTCAAATCTGATCTCAGACACTTAACATTCCCTAGCTGTGTGACCCTGGGCAAGTCACTTAACCTCAATTGCCTCAGCAAAAAGCCAAAAAATAAATAAATAACAAAACCCAAGAAGCCAAAGAAATCTCCATCCCAGTATATCTGCATCTGGGATGCTACACATAATTTCATTAAGGAAATAATTCAATCAAAAAACAAAAAACTTCAGAGAAAAACAATGAAAGTGGATCAGGGCAATAGAATAACTTCCATGTGAAGACAAATTACTGAGACCCAAGACAAGATTGCAAGCTCTGTCTGGAAAGATAAAGGTTGAAGTGGGGGGAAGGCAGCACTGTTTTTATTGCCAGACTGAGATTTTGGCATTTGCAATGTCCTACTGAGAGACAAGATGGTAGCTAGTTTGGGGTTCTGGTTCTAGCTATGACCATCTGAGACACAATTTCCATATCTGTAAAATGGCATTTGTAATACTTGCAGGGTTTACCTCATAGGATTGTTGAGAAAGATATGCTTGACACACCATAAAGCACTATACAAATGTAAGAAGTTTTAGTATATTCAGTTAGGGATGGTACTCTTTTGGTAAACATGGCTTTATATACCATCCTCTTTTCCATCCCTCTGTCTTCTTTCTTTCCCTTTACTAGCCTAACAGAATTCAATGTGTCAGTTAATTCTGTTAGATAAGACTTTGCTCCTTTGATATCATTCTTTTGACTTTATTACTTCCAAAATTAAACCATGGGGCAGCTAGATGGTACAGTGGATAGAGCACCAGTCCTGAAGTCAAGAGATGTCTGAAAGAAAAAAATAATTTTTTTTTCAAAGCAAAATAATTTATTGAGATAGCATTATAAAGTTTAGTACCAATGGGAAGAATAGACACACACACAGAGAAAATTAGTATAGGGATATTCACAAAGGAAAGACACATAGTCCTGATACCTTACACCTCTGGCATTGCAGGGTTCTGTAGGCTTTATTTTTCTCATTATATCATCAAACTACTTTCTCAGGATACATTATCTTATCTTTTCTTTTTTTTTTAATTAAAACTTATTTGCAAAACATATGTATAGGTAATTCTTCAACATTGATCCTTACAAAGCTTTCTCTTACATATATTTCCCCCCTACTCCCCACCCCTCCCCTAGATGGCAGGATATCCACTACATGTTAATTATGTTAAAATACTTGGCAAATCGAATATATGTATACATATTTCCACACTTATTGTTGTGCAAGAAAAATTGTATCTATAAGAAAGAAAAATCAGAGAAACACAATGCAAGCAAACATCAGTAGAGAGCATGAAAATGTTGTGTTGTGAAAATGACAATACTACCCAAACTAATTTACTTATTTAGTGCCATACCAATCAAACTCCCAAGAAATTATTTTACAGATCTAGAAAAAATAGTAGCAAAGTTCATTTGGGAGAACAAAAGGTCAAGGATTTCAAGGGAATTAATGAAAAAAAAGACAGATGAAGGTGGCCTTGTTGTACCAGATATAAAACTATATTATAAAGCAGCAGTCATCAAAACCATTTGGTACTGGCTGAGAAATAGAGCAGTTGATCAGTGGCATAGAATAGGATATCAGGACAATCTAGTTAATAACGTTAGCAATTTAGTGTTTGATAAACCCAAAGACCCCAGCTTTTGGGATAAGTACTCACTATTCGGCAAAAACTGCTGGGATAATTGGAAACTAGTGTGGAAGAAATTAAGGCTGGACCCACACCTAACACCGCACACCAAGATAAGATCTAAATGGGTTCATGATCTAGATATAAAGAG